>WEIS01093961.1:8796-19515 GCA_013389965.1 Todus mexicanus
TCAAATTCTGGGCTACATGAAGTTAAAGGCTGATGGCAGTGACTCTACTTAGGGGGCTAAGGATTTGTGAGTTTACTTGCTGATGGTAACTGCTACTGGGGTGGGAGAAGCTGAGCCAGCTGCAGAGAGAAGAGCTTATCAGTAAGATGCTGGTGCAGGGGCTGGAGCTGCACTTCACAAGTGCATANTGTCTTGATCCTTTGTTGTATGTCTCACTGCATGAAGTGGATATAATGAGTCATTTGCTTACAAGCCAGAAAGCATTCCACATAGAATGCAACATTGCCTTAAAAACCTCTATCAGTATCTATTAAACGAAAAGCAGGGGATTAGAGTAATATTTTAGGCCCTATCTATACATAGGTTTTTCCAATGATGCAATTGCTTTATAGCGGTAAATCCTCCCCAAACCAGGGTACAACTGCCAGCATCAGTGCAAGTGTGATTTATTTTCTTTCGTTCCCCTCCAAATGGAATTCCAGTATAAATGTGTTTCTTCTAATGCAGGCTGACTTCAGTAAAGTTCTGGAAGGCAACGCGTGACACAGGGGTTTACTGTACATTCAAATCTCAGAGATTGTCTATGATGTGATAAATCCATATTGTGGAGTCTGGTGACAGATTGTTTCAGCTAATTATCAAGTAACACAGCAAAATATTTGTGGTTATAATAAAAGAAATGTACTTAATTCTCGCAGCCCCTTTTAGAAACTTATAGCATGTTTTTGTACGAATAAATGGCTACAAAACCTGTTTCTGTCCTATAACGGTAGACTCAAATTTAAACTTGCCGTATGGAGCCATCCTTACTTTCTATAACAACTTCAAAATCTGCAGCTCTGAAGAAAAAACTTAGGATATTTGGAGCTGTGATATTAATTGAGCATGAAAGTGCAAATAAGAGGTCTGTTATTTTTAAGATAATACTTGACTTCTTTTAAGGATTCTGCATTAACACCTCTTGATCTATGCCTAAGTAAAAAAAGATAGTTTAATATTGAAGTGATGAAACCCCACCACTGAGTATCACAGCTTTCATCTTAATTGGCTTATGGTATTGCTAGTTACACTTCAGTTGTTTTCAGGCTTTTAACGTCACAGAAAGCACATCCCTCTTGCTCTAGAACAAGCTGACAGAACGCTTGCAAAATGGATAGGGTGATTTTTAATGATGCAAGTGTTTAGTGGTTGATTAGATGCACTTTGAGGGCTGAATTCTCCTACGATCAAAATTTTTCTTGAATAAAAGGTAGTTTCAGTAGGAAAGGAAATAAAATGCTGAGAAAACTCTACGTGATTGCTTCAATTATGTTTAAGTTAATTTTTGAGAGTGAATGGCAACTCCCTTCCCTTACCAGGGTGAATCAAAAGTCCTCTAGCTGAAACCAACCTTTGATTTCAGCTCACATCTATGGTCAAATCTGTTCTGTTTTACAAAGCTCCTGCAGGACATGCTCCCCTTGAACGTTTGCCAGGGTTGAGCTCTCAGTGATAAAGTGCAAAGTACTCCAACTTCAGCAGTGCTCTGGATTCACCATTTTAGTAGGCCTGCATTTCATTAATTCAAACTGCTCATACCCCACTGAGACTGCCCCAGGAAATACTAAATGTACTTGTGAAAGTGTCCAAGGACTGGTGCAGAGAATGTCAAACCAGCAATGTTCAGGGTTTTTTCTATAGTCTCAGCACTGATCCTCCATTAATTCCTGGCCATGGGCAGCACTGGTAGCACGAGCTCCTACCCCTGCCCTGACCCCAACCCAAGGAAAGTGATGCCATCCTGCTGCAGAGAGCGGCTGTGGCTCTGCAGGATGAACTCCTGAGAGCCTCCAGCTCACAGCTGGGTCAGAGGTGTCTGCTGCTTTTCATCTGAAATACTTTTATCCTGAAAACTAGAGAGAACTCAAACCATGATAGTGAAGATCCCATTACTTACAATAGTAAATATAGGCTTGGCTGTAGGTTTGGAAACAGCCAAACTGCATCCCTCGACCCCAGACAAAAGCCTAAAACCTAGAACAAAGTATTACCTTTTCCTCCCTCTAGGAGGGTCAGCTAAAAAGTGTGGGTGAGCACCATAACTAAGTATTCTTCCTGCAAGCCTCAGAACATGATTTACATGGCAAAACTGCCACTCATTTCAGCATGATTAGGCATCATCTGATAAGGCAGCTCTGGGACAGGTATAAACCAGTATTTGCAGGTAAGGACATAATGAAGGTCTCAGACGCAACTTGCACAAGCCCCGCTGACGCCACCGCCATAGTGAGCTGCTGGCAGCACCCCTGGGTCTCTTGTCTGCCAGCCCTGCTGTCTCCCAGTATCAGAGAAAGCAGCCTTCACCTTGAGCAGCGCTCCAGCTCTCATCCCCAAGATAGGTGCTGCCCATTTTAGGACCTGGTTGGAGCCCAGGAGGTCAGGGTTTACCTACAAGATGAAGTGAATGGGATGTCTTGAAATGGAAGGGAGGTCTGGGGGAAAGAATATGCCCCAACAAGCAGGACAGCTGAAGGAAAAAAAAAAAAAAAAAAAGGTATTTGCACAGTGGAGAGGGCATGTCTGCTGTTCAACAGGTTGTGTCCCGGACAACGTTGCTGTCAACCTCACTCCAGAAAGCATCACTTCATCCCACTCATTGCTTTCTCCTGCTATGAACATCCCTTCAGCATCTCAGTGCTGTGCCTTGCTGGAGCATGGGGCTTGCTGGCTGGGGAAAATGCTGCTGTGTGCCACTGCTCTCACTTCGAAGAGAAAGTAAATGACTGCTGGAAAAGGCAAGGGGAGAGACAGGAGAAGACTATCAACCTGCAAGAAACATCAGAGCACCTTAAGCACAGAACTGGTATTACGAGTATGGCATTCTGAGAGCTGGAACAGTCAGCCGGCCTTGCCCACAAAAATAGCACCTATAGAGACTGGGGACCAACATGTTTTTTAACAAGTCTTGGGGTTTTCTGCACGGACAAATCTGGTAGCTGGCCACCCAGTTACTCTTTGGATATGCAAAGCACGCGGCTCAGCCACTTTTCCGGGCACAATCAATTACATGTACAAAATGCAGGCATGAAAACCTGGAGGAAGCCTGAGCTCAAAGTTAACGATTACTATTATCTTGTTAAGCATTAAAGATTAACTACACCAGTGAAAGGATATGTTATGAAACGTCTTTCCCAGACTGGGAAGTAAACAGAGGGAGAGTTTTGTGGTTTTTTGGTCTCGAAGGCTATTCAAGATCTGGAATAATTGTTTAAACTGCTGCTCTTATTTACCATAATACCAAAATGTAGTCACTTGCCATGTGACTGCTCATATTTTCATTTGAGATGCCGTGCAGAAACACATGGAAATCTGGTGAAGGCAAACCAATTTTAGAACATGTTCCGAGCAATTGTTTTGCAGCACTGCCCTACAGTATGAAGTCTCTTACATTTCTTAAATTGCCTAATCAAATGCAGACTCTGTTCCAGTCACGCTAAATTTTCACATAATGGCAGAAAAACACTTCTTCCTAGCCTAGCGCTGAACAGTTGGATCACATTATTACATTTGCTGCTTTTATAGTCTCTGTAGTGTGTATTTGTAAATGTATGCATATACATATTCACAAGGAAAAGAGGGGGGGAACATTGGTGCTTATGCTGTGAGACTCTGGGGACAGCTGGAGGGGCAGAGATATATCTCAAGAGGTATCTGTGCTAAGAGTCTTCTGGGAGCACCTGGCACATCAAGAACGCAGGGGGATAGCAGTGAAAAAACTGTTTTTATTTATTTAAAAAAACCCAGATGTATTTAGTGCAGGACTGGATCCAGACAGTTCTTTGCCCTACAATCGGATGAAGTTATTAAACTGATATAAATGCAGTTAAGTAAATTATACCCACGTTGTTGCCAGTTTGGGGTTGGAGGCAGGATTGGTGCGATGGGTAGCGATGACTATCCTCCTCTGGGTCCCAAGCTTAGGCATGTCCCTATGCTGCATCACATCAGCTTGGGGAATTCTCTACATCACAGAACTGCCCACTTTCCATAGCCCAAAAGCCATCTGCAGAGCCCACGCTCAGCAATCATCTGGAACAGGACACAGCCGTGTTGGGCACCAGCTCTCCCTCCCCTCTGTCTTCTACTTGTGCTTAATCACCCCATAATAACATTCACCCTGTAAGGCAGGGAAGTATTTGCATCACCCTACTTTTGGCATTTTGACTAGTGAGCCACAGAGAAGCTACAGATCAGTCCTTTAAAAGTAAAAATAAAAAAATTCAAATCAGTAACATATGGACTGCAAGTGCTTGAATCAAGGTCACAAGGAAATCTGTGGCAAAACAGGGAATGAGACTTAGGGCTTTAAAGCTTTATGTTACAGCCTGTTCCATTCTTACCTCCATACCAAGCTCCCGAGCTCCCCAACACAATTGCAATGTTTCCCTAAATCCTTGTGTTATCACTAGTAATACTGGGACAGTGTAAGAATGTGACTAAATAACCATATCTGGCCCCCACACTATATAAGTCTGCAGGTCTATTTTTCCTCTACAGCTGCGCCAAATACATTTAGGTTTGTGTTGGCATAGCTTGCCACATAAGACCGCTGTTCAATCACGAGTGGTGCTTGTTACGTCTTTGGCGAGGCTGAAAACCTGATGCTTTAGGGGGAGGAAAAGCCATAATCCACTCACAGTAAAACCTGTGTACCACTGGTACACAAGAAAAAAATATTTCTATCCATACCCTTGCAGGGAATCAGATTAATCCCCAAAGCATGGGATTTGATTATCTTTGTCTGAGGTTATCATTAAGGAGAAAACCTACATAATACTAAAAATATCCACACACCATTTACTTTATGAAGAAAATATGATTTACTGAGCAAAAACAAATTACTGGCTCTTCAGTGTTAATCTTTGATAAACACGTGCTGGGTTAGAGAAACTGTCACAGAGCACAAGTTTGCAAATGAAAGAAACCATTCAACTCTGCAAGATGATTCTTTTTCCCCCTTATTACTCCTTTCATGAGACACCTGGGGACACAGTTCACATGCTGTTGACAGCTTTCACACCGCTGCTTTTCCTCTGTTATCCCTACCCTTCTTTTTGGCGCTCGTCTCCAGGTGGCAATACACAGAAGAGCTATATTTGCACGGGGTGCCAATGCTGGCTCTCAGACAACTGCTGGAAAGCCAGAAGGCCGCCTCCTGCCCTGAAGCTTGGTTGCTTCCACAGGGCACGGAGCCTCCCTGACCCTACTATTTAACACTGGGGCGCCGCACTGCTCGGGGAAGATGCAGATTGCTTACAGCCCTTTCTTGTTTATAACTACCATTACACTAACAGGCAAGAGTCACAGCTCCCTCACTAACACTGGGCTACATTCAGACACCAGCTAAAATTTTATTACTGGAGCCTTACCTATACACTGAGGCTTTTGTAAGTTAAACACACATTTTTCTTCTCTGTAGTCTCCAGAACTGGTTACACAGACTGATAGACACGTAAGTGTTCGCACAACACAGGAAGGGGGTACCCAAGCAGAGGGATATATAAAAAAAGGCTTGAAATATAAGTGTGAGAATTTTCTTTTGACCTCAAAGTGCATCTGTCGTGATAGACATACACAGAAATAGCAGTAACACTTTCTGTCGGTGGTGTAGCTGCTGCAGCCCCTGTACACCATCAGCACTCTGAAACATGCCTGGGAAGTACAGCGACAGCACTCGGGGAAAATACCTTTTGTTTCGTGCCACAGTACAGTTCTGCGGAAGGTCCTACCCAATGAAGGTACAAGCTGGTACCTTACTGCTTCTTGGGAAAGCAGAGACCCTGCTGTAATGACCATTGGCATAAGAGAGATGAACTATGTGGCTCATGTGAAGAATAGCCTATTATTGCAGGAATAGCTGAGCTGAGTGACCAGCTGATCATCTCATCTCTTCTGAGGCTTCACTGCCGCATCTGGTGGGCAACCAGCCTGTGATGCTGGTCCCCACTGCTCACTCGTTACCTTTCCAGACAAGCACCTCTGTGTTTGCTTCCCATTGTCCCTCATGCACTTGAAGAGCCCCCCAGCACGCATCTGCCAATTAACTCCTCATTCTCATCCCAAGGCCTCTTCAAAGCTCTCCTCTGCCTCTGATGCCTACAAGCCTATGCTCCCCCTTTCCCCAGCACGCGCAGCTCGGCTGTGTTTAGGCAGCCTGTGTGCTAACACGGCTACTGATTACGCAGGTCGACGCAGCTCTCCTGCTTCTAGAGGTCACTGCCTGACTGTACCCATCTGCCATCTCTTCTCTTAAACCATTCACTGTGGGGAACAGGATTCACCCTTTTTTATTCTGTTTATCCAGTTCCTATTGAGTTAGAAACCTGGGCTGCAATTTGGCTTTTAGATGCAACGGTTAAATACCCCCCACAACACAACAAGAAACCTTTTTGCAAGAAGAGTATCTGTGTGCGAATACGACCTCTGTAATGTTACCAAGGTCAGGCAGACCAAGGCCAATCTGCTGTGTGAGAATATAAATCAAAGCTGTCCAGGGAGTGATTTCATTTACAAGGTTTGTAACCATTCTGGACAGAACAAATGTCACTTGCTTGCTTGAGCTCCTTGCTCCTCCTCTTCCACCACCACTTCTTTGCTCCCGCACTTCCACCCAGCCCCTCCCTGTGTGGTAACACCTCTTGACCTCCTTTGCTCTTGAAAGCAAAGGTTCTCTTCCAGCAAGAAAGCTGTGGCTCACACATGACAGGCTGGGCCTGTTCATTTAAATTATACAAAAATCTCAACAAGTAAAATTAGCACAGAGCCACAAGTACATTAACCTGCTGGTTACCTGCCATCCCCAGCATACATCAGAATTAAAACAATACATCCTGAAATGACTTCTTTCCTAATGCATTCAGAGATCAGCAAAACAAACCAAGGAAAGCATCTGTAGCAAGTATTAGAGTCTGGGCACAGATCCTGTGAAATCACATGGTTTCCGTTGTGGAACTAAAAAGGCTTCTACAAGAATGTGTGAAATACACAGCCGAAATTCTCCATTTCTCCCTGTGCTCTTTGGCAGTTTGTGTGGCTAAGTTAAAGCAGCAAGGTCTGTTTCTTTAGCTGGCGACTTTCAAAGCACACCCCAGTCTGCAAATTCAAACAGCACAGGATTCAGCTAGCAAGCTCCCTCTCGAGTAAGTACGGAGTTAATGTAATCCCACTCCGAACAACAGGTTGCTGTCTCCAAACTGGAGCCCTGGAAAGAAAGAGTCCAGCAGTTGCCTCGCTCCTCGCAGCCATTTTGCAGCCCTTCTGCAGGTGTGCCCACTGAGCTGCAGCGTGGCTGGGCAGCAGAGCCGAAACTAAAGAAACTTCACATTCTGGATGTTAACTTTAGTTACCATAGCCAGACAATGCTGCCAGTGGTGTGGAAGAAAAAATTGCTGTAGCCAGCTGTGCTGTTCACAGTCGGATGGGTTCTGTGTAGCTCCAAATGGTTATGGAGCCAGTAGCCTGTTGTGGCCAAGGACAGGATGATGGATGGTCTACACACACTATCCAAGCAGGGAGAATGGCAGAAGTTCACTTCAGGGTTGTTAAAATGCTAATCTGGGTTAGTTAACAAAAGCCGAATGGAATCAAAAAGTTAGGGAAATAAACACTACTCATGTGTTATATATGTGCACTACAGATTGGATCTCTGTGGTTAACGCAAACATTTGACTTTGGAAGTGGGACAATTCAAGTCTTCCTGTTTGATTAAATTGCATCAACTTCTGATATTAGCTGTACTGTAATTACTGTCAAGCCATGGCGAGGGAAAGTGGGCTACGGCAGACAACACACAGAGTCCCGGAACACAGCATCGGAAGGGCAGTAATACGATTTTCACTGCGCACCTCTTCCATGTGACATGGGAACAAATCGGAACCTAGTTTCTTTTGAACTTGAGGCTGGCAGCTATTCACAGACCAAGTAACAACTTAATAAAATGGCTTAGATGGATTTTAGCAGTAACTGCAGTAGCTTATCTGACGCGTAAGAAAAGAGATCATCTGTTCCAACAGCGGTTTTGACGAAAGCAGCATTTGAACTCTTTTAATTACATAGAGAGCTGCTAAGACTGAAAATAACTTGCACTATCCAATACAAGTAATATGCTTTACATCTTTGCTTAATTACTCACGAAGCAAATTATGACTTTATCCAATGGAAAGACATCTGATTTTTTCAAACTGGAATTATATGTTTAACGCACAAGTATGTAATCAACCACCATCTCCTCTGTTCAGTAAGCAAAGCAAACACGTAGTGTATTCCTCAAAAACTATCAGACTGCAACATAAGTAAACTCAGCCTAAGCTTGTATCAGCACAGAAGCTGTTGATGTAACTGTTTCCTTTGTCTTATAAAGACTAGAACCTAAAAAGTCTGTCCTGTCACTTGTCCAACACTTGATGGAAACTGACCGTATTTACATAAGATCTCCACTTGACTTCAGATTTTAAATATTTTTTTTTTTTCCCCCCCAGAAGTAAGAACAGCCAAAGCATTTCAACGTTTCTATACAAATTCTGTCCAGTTAACTGGGCTTCACCCCACTTCAAGGGATGCTGAATCCTATGTTAAGTGCCATGATGTTTTTAAAAGAATTTAAAAATGCACAGAAATCAAGAGCTGCAATCTGCATGTGACCAACTGTAGTGAGATGAGAAGATACGTTATTATAAATGCCTAATATACGCTTTGAAGTGAGTTCCTATAACATCATTTACTTTACCTTCACATATCTCATACAACAGGACCAATCAGATTGAAGACTAATTTAGCCAGTATTAATCGTCTATGAAATTAAGCATTCTATCTAAACGAGCGCTCTTTGTAAGTCTACATCAAAGTTACGGCGGCTCCAAAAGCTAATAGTTGGCTCAGATCAGCCGTACAAAAGAGGTAGAAACGTTGAGATAGTCCAGCTGAAAGGGCGCGAGAGGCTATGGGGAAAAAAACCCTGCAGTCCTACAGCTGGTTTGTAGAGCTTTGACAGGGCCATTGCTGCATTCCTGGCACACACTCCTGCATCACACACAGCACGTTTATAAAATGATGTTATCTTTGTTGCGTCTCGACCATAAATGAGAACAGGTAGTGACAGCTGGCAGGATACGAGGGAGGAAAGTAGCTGGTTGGTGTAACTAAAGGTGTAGATGAAAGTGGGAAGCTGGTTAAGTAAACTGATTTAGAACCTCTGGGTTATACTTTTTGGGGCTGTCCTTTTAAAAAAAAATATCTGAGCCACATAATCCAGAATGCTAATAAATTCTTACTACTAACTTTTTCTCCCTGTTTTTAAAACAATTGAGCTTTATATTAGTTAACATAAGAAGTGTTAAAGTTCATGATTATATAGAAAAGAAACTGGAGCACTCGACTGGCAATTTGTATTTATCTAAGCCAGAGTAAATGTTTATACAATATCTGCCAACATAACAAAATATGCCTGTCACTTACTACATTAAACAAGATCACGTAGAGCTTAATTTACTGAATAGTAACTTAAGTAGACTTTAGAGGTGCACAGAATTTTACAGTGTGAATAAAGCAGGAAAAACATCTATTCTCTTTTGCCACAAAAGTGATTGCAAAGCTTTACAATGAGCTTCCTGTTGGACTTGGGAAAAGGAGAGAACCTCAGAAAATTCTCTGTGAAAGTATTTGTATGTGAGGCTAGCAGTAAAAGCCTCTAAGACAGTAGGAAGCTGTTCCTTCAAATAACATTTAAGTGAATTAATAAACATTATTATGGAAAGATTAACAACTTAGAACGCAAAGGCTTCCCAATAAAGATGCATGTTTTTTCCCCAAAAGAAATAAGCAGGGGAAAGAAATGCCACACATTTACAGAGCACTGAACAGTATTTTGGAGGAAGTTTGCTGTAATTCCTGCACATTATGTGTGAAGCATGTGTGTGTGTGTACATGGATAAGCTACAATACCATCTGTACAGCAAGTGCCACATATGTGAGCATTATGAACCATCGCTGCTGCTGCTATGCTCAGAAGAAAATGTATTCTGAGCCACACATGCATATAAATACAAATGACTTTACACGTTGAGGGCTGAATTTTGCTCAAATTACTCACAGACTAACGCCTATGATACAGACATCATCTTGACCAGAAGTAAGAAACAGCTCGAAAGATTGGCAGAAACCCCCTAATTTAAGACCAGCTCTATTCATGCTAACAAGTGGGATATCCACTGGAATGACAATATTTTCGATACGTCAACCTGAAGCACACTCGATTGCATTTTTCAACTCGCAAGATAAAACCACGATAACAACGATAAAAAAACCCAGCACAACAACCCCACAACCCTCTCAGACACAGCCATAATAAACCACCTCGAAATATCTGTGTGACCTTTCATTTCCATCCAGCGCTTATAAATAATAAAGAAGGCTTAAAGCCCTTTCTAATTACTGTCTGAAAGCTGCTGTATCGGTTTCTGCAGTACTGAAACGTCCTCTCTCTCCACCCCCTCCCCGAATAATGAAAAAAAAGTTTCTGCTGCGCACACCTGAGCCGAGCATTGTTTGGAGCCAGCCGAGGAGGACGGGGCGCAGCTCTGCCTGCCTCGGCACGGGGAGAATCCAGAACTGACTCTACTATTTGTTTCCATCCATAATTGATGGGGAGCTTGAAGCACAGCTCCCCCTGCCTCCCAGCGCCCG
>WEIS01093965.1:0-25490 GCA_013389965.1 Todus mexicanus
GGTTATTAATACTAAAGTTAGCAACTGAGATGATTGCTACTGAACAACAGAGTGCTCATGACATCTGTGGCAAGCTAGACATTTTTACCTCCACTTAATCTCGAACTTTAGTGGCAGTTTGAGATTAACGCCTTGTCATTCATGGCCAGGCAGCGATGCTCCACATGCGCTGGGATTAACGGTTTCCAAATACAGATTGTAGATGATGTTGGGACAGGGGTGTCGTTCTCTAGCTGACTCGGTGTGCAGTGCCCAGCAGCTTTGATGGCATTTTGTTAATCTTTGCTCTATTTTTATCACTTTACAAGTGCTAAAAATAAACGACTCTTGCAGAATGCATCGAAAACTTGGCTTGACATCTTCGCAGATACTTCCCACTCATCGGTTGCTTCCTCTTTATTTATGTACAACTCATTGTTTTTCCTCACTCTCCCCTTAGTACAGAGATCAGGCAGTGATCAGGTTTGATTCGTGATATGGACCATTTTTCTTGCACTGTTTCCTTGACAGGTGAGGGATGCCTGGAAGTTTTCTGGTGTAAGAAAGGGGTAGTAATGCAACTCTGAAAATCACTTTTGTACCGTGATGCTGAAGTGTTAGCTGAGTTACCAGCAACTATTTTTTATTCCATTTATAGATACGATGAAAAGTTAACCTTACTTTTATTGGAGGTTTTATGATAACACTTGGAGGTTTAGTCATTAACTAGCTACCCACGATCTCTGCAGTACAAGCAACCATGTCAAAAGAAGCGCTCTTGCTGCAGCACACCCACCCTGTCACCCCAAGTGCCATTTGTGAAGGATTTATTGAAACTCAGGATCCACTCTGTGGATCATCTGTTTTTTTTCTTGTTATCTACACTTAGAGAATGAGAATCTGATTTACCTTGTTCATTGCCCAAAGTGAAGAAAACGATGACATTTGTGTTAAGCACTTTTTAGAAAGACATATTTTTAATATGCTCAAGAATTATGTTAGAAGAAACAAAAGGGTAGAGGCAGAAATAGCTTCATTCTGTAAAACAGGAATGAGGGGGCACCTTGTGCAGGCAGGTACCAGTTTTATGATAGAGTCTTTTTCTTGGACTAACTCCAGCTGGATCACAGCTTTATACAGGGTATGAGAACTGAGGCCCTTGTCATGAAGCAGAATGTACGTTTTTCCTTTACAGTTGGTAGTGACGTAGGTAGATGAGTTTCTGAGGATGAAACTTCTCTCTGCACAGTGGACATTCTGTCTACAAGAAAACAAATGAGACAGATGTGCTGAATTGCTGTATTTAGAAGTTTTTAAAATAATAAAAATCCAATTGTAACTGTTTAGTTACTTGTAGAAAACAATCAGCATCCTTAGTTAAAAAACCCCAATCCTTTCGGTCCAATTTGTGACACGAGTGTAACCAGGTAAAGCGCTCTAAGCCAGCCCAGTTTAGGGAGCAACTTGAGGTGATCTGGGTGCTTAAAACCAGGATAGATTCTTAACAGTTCTTTCGGTGTGTGCGTGCTTGTGTTTTAATCTAGGTGGCAATACTGCTTCTGCAGGTCATTTGGATAACAGGTGGAATCAGAAAAAAACTACAGTTACAGCCAGTATGAGGAAACACTTCTTGTTTGTGCAGTAGAGGAGTATTGAAAGATACCGATGGCGTGTTGTAAGATACTCTTAGATCTCTAAATCAGGCTCTCCAATTTTTGTACCTTTGCGTGGTGAATCCAAGAGGAGAGTCCAAGGATTTATTAGGTCAGCACATTCCAAAACCTAAATTACTGAAATGGTACCAATTGTTGTCAGCGTTAAGAAGAAACAAGTGTGTTAAGGCTCTGTATCTGAAACAAAAAATCCTGCACTGTGGACATTGAACTGCTCTTTGAGCAGTAAATTAGTCAGCAAGCCTTTAGGGCAAAGAGTAACACCTAACTCACAAGTCCTTCCTTGATTTTCCAGTCAGAGGTGTTATGGGAAGCGAGGACTAATCTTCACTCTGGATAACCAGAACAACTTTTAGTAATTGATGCCCAACCACATAAGGGACCAGATAAGCTGAATAAGGCCACAGTGCAAAAGGGTCATTCACGATGGGTGAAAACTTCAGTTCATGATGCTTCAGCTTCCTCCTGGAAACTAGAAAAGCCCAAACCAAATTCTGGGGAGGTAGATACAAAACTTTTCATCTGCTTTCATCAGCTTTGAGTGCTTTTCCCCCCCGCACCCTGGGTTTGAAGTGGTGTGATGTTTGTTAGTTTGTTTTTAAAGGGGATTATTTCTACACCCAGGCTGACAGGCATTTTCAAGTAGAAATTTCATCACGTTTACCCCGTCCAGCCTCCGTCTGTTCTTCTGTACTTACTCTGGTGTTGCACCATTCCGTGATGCACTCCCAGCAGAAGAGGTGCCCACAAGGTGTGGCTGTTGTATGTCTCCGTTCTTCCAAACACAAAGTGCAGCGAGAGTGGCGCCCAGCCGTGCTCTCCGTGGTCACGTTTCTAATTAACATAGTTACATGTTACTCAATTTTATTTAGCTTGCCTGTAAGAGCTACGTGGTAACACAATCCTAAAGTAAACCCCATCTTCAAGTATTAATCCTTCTTGCGAAGATCTTAAAAACATGAAAGAGAACATCTAAGAGATGCTTAAAACAGGGGTGAGGAATGCATCAAACATTACATCACGTTCTAACTTCAATCACAATGTCTCTCCACTGTTTTCCCTGCTCCATTCCATTTCCCACCATTGCCTCCAGCTCTTTCCTAAGAAGTAAAACCCATCCTACTTGTGATGAGGTAGGCTGCGGTGCAGTTTCCATTCCTGCCGTGCCCTCTGCTTCTGCTTGAAGCTGTACAACTGAACGCCAATTGTCAGAAGAAGGTGCAAGAGTGAGATTATTCCAAGAAACCTGTAACTTGACTGAATACTCTGATCCTCTCCTTGCAGGCCTCCAAAACGCAGCTGCAGAATTCACAGAGAGAGATGTTTTGTTACTGAGGTTTTACAAAACCATGCCCCCCTTCCCCATCAGTAAACTCTTGCTTTGGGGTTCTCAGTTCTGTCCAAAAGAATGGACACATTTCTAGGAGGTTTATCAACCTGCTGTCTCTCGGGAGGTCTGATGTGTCAGTCAGGCTATGCTTAAGTGCTGTTTGTGTAAGAATCGGCTGTCCTCAGTTGTCTGTCACTGTCCATCAAAACTGCTGCTTGAATTGGTTTGGTTTTGTTACGTAGCTCTGAGCAAACAGTCAGGTACCTCATTTCCACCTTGGCGTTGGGAATTGTTAAGGAGCCTTGTGTCTATACACGTTCCCGGGCCACTGGCTGATGGGTTTTGGATGGATACTTACAGACAAGACCATGTGGAGTTAAGGTCTTCCTACAGAAAAATGCTATCTAAACCTGTGCTGATTTCTGTTCTAAACTGTATTCAAGTATTTCCCGTGGATTTATTGAGCCACTTCCCACTTGGGTGGATCTGTAGGAGGCAGACTGGACTAGACAGGGATCTGAAGTTACTCAGGGTAGTAATTTCTGGCAATGCATCCACCTTTACGAGCCATAACCTGACTGCAGGGACTCGTAACCCCTCCTATGGTGTTAAAAATTTCCCTCACCCCCATGCTGCAATCATCTGCAGCCAAGTTCTGTGTCCCTTTTACACATACAGCATCCCCACAGAGCCCGAAACACTGCGTGGACACCACCCTCAACCGAGACACCTCCACTTACATACGTGATTCCTGCGACTCTTTTAGACAGGTGATAAAAAGCGCCTCTCATGTAGAACACGGCCAGATGCAGCCGGTGAAGCCAAGGGATGAACTGTTTGAGAACATGCACAGTTTGTAAGACCCCTTTCTTCTGGGGTTCCGTAAGCTGCCCCACTTGCTTCTGTATCCAGTTGCGTAGGAAGGTCCTGCTGGACGAGCCAAGTGCTGGGTTGCTCTGTGAGGCTCTGAGCTCCTCAACCTCAGCCTGCAGCTCGCGTTCCAGGTGCAGCAACGCCTTCTCCACGCAGTAGGGTACCACGGTGTGGAGAGAAACGAAGATGGCTCGTCGCAGAAAAGAAGGTACCCTTTGCTTGGTTGGGTCAACTTGAACGATGTTCACGTACTCTTCCCCCAGTGTCTGATAACCTAAAGGATGGGCACAAGAGAAAACACAGAGGGTAAGATGAGCATTGCAGTGTCATTCTTCGTGTGGCTGAGCAGTGGTGACGGTGCTGGGGGCAGAGCGGCGCGTGTAGGGGTCACACAGAGCTGCATTTCTGGTGTTGAAGGAGGTGAGAGTTAAGTTTACAGCAGCAACAGCGGTACCTGCAGTGGCTTTAGGTTCAACGCAGGGAGGATTCCCATAGTGTCGTGCATCCCCTTTTTTGAAAAGGAACTTTTGCTTTTAGAAGAACGGATACCTGGGTTGATAAACTGCATTCAAACTTTTACTTTTAAAAAGAACAGATAGCTGGGTTGATAAGCTGCTGCATTTGGACTTTTGCTTTTGAAAGAACAGGTGAACCATTGCATTTAGATTTTTAAAAGAACGGGTAAACCATTGCATTTAGATTTTTAAAAGAACGGATAAACCATCGCGCTTGAACTTTTAAAAGAACGGGTAAACTGTTGCATTTGGACTTTTTGTTTTTGAAAGAACAGGTAAATAATTGCATCTGAACTTTTAAAAGAACAGATAAACCGTTGCATTTGGACTTTTGATTTTAAAAGAACAGATAAACCGTTGCATTTGGACTTTTGATTTTAAAAGAACAGATAAACCGTTGCATTTGGACTTTTAAAAGAACAGGTGAACCGTTGCGTTTGGAAAGGATAGGTAAACCGTTGCATTTGAGCGCAGAATTCTGACAGTTTAGTGGTTTCACATTTAACAAAATGCATTTATAGAACCAAACCCAACTCCTCCACACTGAAGAAAAGCGCCGTGAAGCATCCCCTGCCCGCTGGTGCTCACAACCAGGACTGAAGGCTCGCTTCTCAGAGCCAGGAGAAAGCTTAAGAGGCGGAATTACCTGCCAGGGTGGTCAGGGCGAAGTAGGCGACATCTGCCAGCAGCTCCACCTCTCTCCTCCACTCCAGCCACGTCCTGGCACCTGAGGACGGGATCGCTGCGGTTACCGCACGGGTTTAGCGCCTCCCCCGGGATCAGCCCCCCCATTATTCCCCCAGCCCGGGAGCTCTGGGGGGGTCCCCCCCCGTGTCCCCGGGGAGGCGTTACCGGCCGTGCCGTGCAGGGCCGCCCCCGCCGCGCTGCGCAGCCCGGCCCGGTACAGCGCGTCCTTCTGCCCGCAGCGAACCAGCCGCGCCGGGCCCGCCGGCCCCGCCGCCATGGCCGCGCCAGTGACGTCACCGGGGACGCGCGGATATGACGTCATCACCGGGAGGTGGTGGCTCGTGAGGCTCTGGAGACGCCGCTGCCCCCCCGGAGATCCTGACGGGGCTCGGGATGCACCGAGGGGCTCGGGCCCTGCAGGCCCCGCAGCCTCTGCCCTGTGCTGGATGAGGGAAATGGGAGGCCTCCAGTGCCTCCCAGTGCTTCCCACTGCCTCCAGTACTTCCCAGTGTTTCTCAGTGTGGAAATGGGAGGCCTCCAGTGCCTCCCAGTGCTTCCCACTGCCTCCAGTACTTCCCAGTGTTTCTCAGTGTGGAAATGGGAGGCCTCCAGTGCCTCCCAATGTGGAAATGGGAGACCTCCAGTGCCTCCCAGTCCTTCCAACTGCCTCCAGTACTTCCCTGTGTCTCTCGGTGCGGAAATGGGAGGCCTCCAGTGCTTCCCAGTGCATCCCAGTGCAGAAATGGGAGGCCTCCAGTGCTTTCTAGTGCCTCAGCTTGCCTGTGCTGTGCTGTGGCGTGTGTGTCTGTGTGTGTTTGTGCAGGCCGGGCGGCTTCGGTTGTGGTTTATTCTTGGTGGGATTGTACAGAATGGTTTGGGTTGGAAAGGGCCTCTGCAGGTCATGCAGGGGACCTGGATCTAGGTGATCTTTGAGGTCCCTTCCAACCCTGACAATGTGATGATTCTCTGCTTTTATCTTGTCCAACCGCCCTGCAGGGAGCAAGGACATCCTCAGCTAGAGCACATTGCTCAGAGCCTTGTCCAGCCTCAGCTTGAATGGCTCCAGGCCTCAACTCCTTCCCTGGGTGACCTGTGCCAGGGTTCCACCACTCTCATGGGAAGGAATTTCTTCCTAACATCCAATCTAAATCTGTCTGTCTTTGCAGCAGCCACAGCACAATAAGAGCTGCTGTGGGGAACACTAAGTCCAGCTCAGCCCAACCCAATACAGGGCTTGAGCCTGGGCTCCTGTGTAGTGGTTCTTGTCATAAGGTTTGTTGGCCTGTTGATGGAGACAGCCAGAATCCCAGGCCCTGCTGAGGCTGCTGCAGGTAGAACTAGTCTTAAAGTTGTAAATTATAAGTAAAGCTGTGATGGATCTTACAGTTAAGTAATTCTTCCTCCTCCTTCCTCTTCCTCCTTGCTCCAGGTGCCACTGAAATGTTTACTTGCTGGCGTATGGAAGTGAGTATAAAAGAAAAGCCATCACAGCCTGTTTAGGCTGCGGCTATAAACCCAGGGTCATTAAGGAAAACCATTAGAACGTTTTATTTACTAAGTCAATAGGGGGAGCACCTGCATAAGAAAATATCCTGTGAGAAATGGGATTCAGAATGTGAAACTTTCTCATCTAGTGTGCTCTTCCCAGTTAAATCTTGACGTGTCGTGATGATTTGCTATGTCCTGAGTTAATAAACGTGAAGCTGCTGCCCTAAATTACAGCATTTTTTAAAAGTACAGAACTAAACCCAACTGACGAATCTTTGGACCATTTTGTTCAGCGTTGCAATTCGCCTCATTTCTCGTTTCTGCCCTGTGTGTGTTGTACTGAGTGTGCAGGGTAGATGTTTGTTGCCACTTTACTGAAGTGAGTAAATGTGGTTTTCTTGTTTTATAGGTCAAGAAACCAAAGATGAGCTCGAGAGACTTTTTTGGGGTTTTTTGCAAAGCTGAAGTGCTGGCTAATGAGCAATTAATTGTTAGATTGGAAACCATTTGTACAGCTGAAGATAAGTACAGGCTTCTGAAGGTCAGATTTTCATTCCTTAAAAGCTTGTTATTTAGGGGGGTTGTGTGGCAAATACTCTTCTTTCTTTGTAGTACAGTTAGTTGGTTTTAACAGCACAGTCCAAGCATATCCAAACTCTGTGAGAAGACTGAGGTAATAAACTCTGGTGCTCCAGTAGAAGCTTGTGTAACTGATTATAGGATCTATCCCTGCATTTTGTAGTAGAAAACTCAAACTGACTTTAACAACAGCTGAAAATCCGAGCTGTGAGCAGCTTTCGGTGTTTTATGGTAACCGCTTCAGTTTTGTGTGCGTTGTCAGTTCCTCACATCAAAGTTTTATGGGTTCAACTTGTTAATTATTTACTGACATTTTTGAATTCACGCATTAACCATCCCTTATCCCCCAGGGATCCAGACTGCCAAGGCTCTGTTCCCACAAATGTTAAAATGTGTGTTTTACTTCTCTGTATATGTCTGGTTTCGACAAATTCAAGGGATTTTGTTATATTCTAAAAGCGACATTGGTCTGTGATACTTTGAAGGGTGGGGATTCTGTTGAGTATGGCAATAAACGTGTTCACCTTGTGAAAGAGCTATCGGAATGTAGAATATAATTGGAAATATCTTGGTCTGAACTGAGAAGATAACACAATGCCAAATAACTGCTCCATTTGGAGTAGACAACTTCCATGTATATACCCTCAAGGAGAATTGACCTCTGTTTCAGATAGCTGCTTGCTTGTGCTGGAAGTCACAAGTAAGAGTGGGATAGAACTTTCTACCTCTTGTGTGTTGTAACCGATTATTGTGGTATGAAATACATTCTTCATTTCTTGATCTCCAGCATTATGAATTGTTTAGGCGGCTGCTGTGTTTCATGTGAGAAGTTGCGTTGCGCTGCACTGTGTATATGACAGCAACGATATGTCTGTACTTCTATTTTCATCACTAAAATGCATCATAAATCCATGTCATTATCCCTCCTTAGAAGATGGGATGAATTGAGAAGCAAAGAGGTGATAAGACATCTACAGACGGAGTTGGAGGTACTCTTAATTCGGTGTTTTGTCTCCTGGAACAGGTATTTTTGCCCGTGCAATGTTGGGTTCCACATGGATCTGCAAGAAAAATCTCTTTCTTCTACTTTCTATTATGATTGATATTGGTGACTGCAGAAAAATGCCCCATCCTATAAAATCCGGCTGCTGTTTTACACTTTAGCAAGACAATTTTCTGTGTGGGCTTTATTTCCGTTGCGTGCTTCTCTGCTTTTCCTTATAATAGACCTGATAAGGGGCTGAATTGCTGCAGTGACGTGAACATAAGGAAGTCCAAAACGTAAAACAAACTCGGTGCACAGTAATGATTAACTTGCCCTTCCACATATTGCTTGTCCGTGCATTATTAAATATAATTTTTCTTCTGCAGACCTGTTAGTAGAGAAGAGGTTTGGAGCGCAGCTTTCAAAGGCAGCAACGGGCAGATGTTTCTGCTTCCAACCTGAAGAACAGGTTCTGCAGATGGAGAAGGAACCAAACGTCTGCTCGCTCGGGATTGTTGCCTCCCTCCGATTCCTTTTGCCTCCTCCCACTTTGAACTTGTTACCCTGGAGCTGAACTGTTTGAATAAAGACTGTAAGAGCTGCTTTGTGATCAGAGAGCTGAGAGCCCTCAACATGTAAAGCGCAGGGGTGGAGCCTGCGCTCAGCCTGTGCAGTTCCCTCACCCTTTTTTTATTTGATGAAGGTCCCGATGCGCGGTGCCATGGAGCCAGGACAGCTTGTCTGCACTGTCCAGGGAGGAGAGACAGAGGTGCGTCGGGGGCTGTGTTTGGGGTTGATTTGTTTTATTTTGCTACTGCCATTCTCAGGAATCATTTCGGTGTATTTCTCTTTCAGGAATCATTTTTGGGGTACTTGCAACACTTTTGCTGACTCTTAGAAGTTAGCAACAAGTGTTTCAATACGCTAGCCCAGGAATATCTGTAGCTTTATGGTGGCAGCAGAGTTTGCTAATCCTTCAGCTTTTGTCTTTAAGGAAGAGAGAATGCAAAGAGCGTGATGGCTAATGCTTGGCTCATTTTGGTCGTGTGTTCTCATGTTCATGAAATTGCTCAGGAACCTTGGAATTCTGTTAGTCCTAAGTTTTTAGGTTATCTCAACTTGTAGGGGTGAAGCAAACTGCATTTGTGGTTTAGGTTTAGACTTCTCTAGCTGGACAACTGCTTCCTGCAACTTGAGATGAGCGCATTCATTCTGAAATGATAACCGGAGCCTCCAGCTTTCACAGGTATACTGAAGATGACTTGGATAAGAGAAGTTGAACGTGCAATAAACTTCAGATATTTAAATAAAACACCAGTCAAGTAACATAACTTGGCTGACTGTGACTGAACAGTGGGTAAGTCTTAACTTGGAAGGTAAGGCACGCATCACCCTTCCAAGTATAGGCATTGTTTGTTTGCTTGTTTGTTTTTGTCATTGTTTTGGGCTGTGGAGAAGGAATTTCCAGTTCTTTCCTGGCATAAAAACACGGGTTACGATTGCAGAGATACGGCAAATAATAAGGATGGGCAAATTGCTGATGCTGTGTTTGCTTCAAATGCCTCAGGCTCCAGAGTTTAGATGTAGATCTTAAACATACCCCAAATCCTAAGGGTGATAATTTCTAGAATCATGTTTAGCTTCACGGTAGCCTGCCTCTGTCTATTGACAGAGCTTTTTCTGTTCTTACTGAGCAGGAAAAAAAACCCCAAACCCTTTAGCTGGAGAGAATTCTTTTTTTGCCTAGTAAGATTACATCTGAAGGAACTGTTTCGTCCAAATGAAGGGCAGAGGTTGTGAGGGAAGGTCAGTGCCTGCTGATGAATGTGCTGGTTATCTAAATGCGGGCAAGATTGCCTGGTGTCTCAGTTACTGCGTTCTAATGACCTCAGTACCACTGCGCGAAGAACAGATGAATAAGTGCTCGCCTGTCCCTGAGCTCTTCAGTATCTTCAGTAGGTGGGCAACTTGTTTTAGATCATTTGCTTCTGGCATTGAGGGTTCATTGTACATAGATTGGAGACCATGACCAGATCCAGATACACTAGACGTGGCAGACCGGTTAACAGTTGGCTATTTTTATCGAGTAAGCAAAATATTCTCCCAGGCCTACTTTTGTCATATGCACTTGTATAACATAAGCCTGTGTAACTGAATCTTGAAGTGCTAAGGGGCTGCTGATTCTTATGTTTAATGATTATTTTGGGAAGATCAGCTCCTAGAATACATCGTGTTTTGATCCTTCTCAGCCCAAAGAATCTTGTCTTTCTGATCAGCTGCCTAAGGTGTGGCTTCCTGTCTAAAGCCAGGAGAACTTTAATCTGAGTATTTTTTCTTAGTTTGTCTAATCCTTCCATTAGACTTGTATAGTTAATTTTTTCGTATTATTTGTTCAACTCATGGAGATTATCTTCTCATTGAACCATAAGTCTTCTAGGGCCACGGATACATGGATAGTTTAACTCATGCCCTGTCATTAGGAAGTAAACAAGACTTTTCAATGGAATGTCTTGCCTGTAAATTTGTGTGAAACCCATTGAATCCATGCCCTAGACACCACTGCAAAATTTTCAGTCATTCCTTGCTTTATGTAGGTTTTTGTTCTGGCTTTGCAAAAATTAAGAGAACTTTTTAGTCTGTGGCCAAGCTTCTTTTACCTTATCTGCAAAGGCTTTTGTTTTCTCATGTGGTGTGCATCATTTCTGTAATTTATGCAGAGTTAAAAGCTACTCTATACTTACCCTAAATTGTCTGAGAGCATCTAAGTGGATGTTGTGCAGGAAGTCCTTCTGCTGCGAGTGCTTGTTGATTACATTCACTTGTTGCAAAAAGTTGTAGAGGTGAAAGACTGAAGTTCTGCTGTAAAAGGATCTTTAGTCTTTGTTAGGAATACAGAATACAGACTGTGTGGTTCTCCCAAGGTTCTGTATTCACAGCTTCAGAACACCACGACCTTGCCTTGCCTTTAAAATAAATTATACAGAGCCCTCAGTTCCTAAACATAATTCAAAGGGGGCAACTTCTTTTTGAGTATCACTGGAATTTCATCTTTTTAATTTGTCCAGGGCTGAGAAAATGACTGAATAAATAAATGTGAGGGGGTTATAGGATGAGGCTGAAGACATTTTTCATTAAAGACACTGTCTGGTACCAAGGAGTCATCTGAATTTACCTCAACAGATTTATTGTGTGCCGAGATATCTCAGTTCTGCATTAGTTATCTATAAAATCACCCACTGCTTCCCATAATAGACTTGAATTCATGTGATCTTACTATTGAAATCTATTCTTATGTTGCGCCTGAATTTTCTTTCACTTGCTTCCACTGTCTTGGCCTTATTTGAGAGTTAACTTCTGCTTCCATTGGTACCACCGTCCTCGCTAAAGGATAGCAAACCTTCCTGTATGATAGCAACCCTTCCTCTGTGTCGCTTACTGTGGATAATTGTTAGTGGCACTTGTGAAATGAGCTGTAGGTGTAGCCCATGTGCTCAGCATCAGGAGATAGTGAAGAAAAGGCCTTATGTCTAACATGAGCTGTGTCCTGTTGCAAAGGGCCAGCTCTTCCCCTTCCTAGGCCCTGAACACATGTGACCACTTTGTAGAACATCTCAGCCCAGTATTTGCAGTAAGTTACTATGAAGTTCTGGTCTTCACTGCCTCTAAATCTGTAGGGAAGTTCCAAACCTTTTATTCATTGTTTAATCTGCCCCCGTTTTGTGGGGGTGGAACGCTTGCCTTCAGCACACCTAAGTGCGCAGTCGAGTCGTTGGGTAGGTACCTGGGAGCTGCAGGCTGTGACAAATCTGTGCACATGCTTAGGCAAGGTTCCGACTTCCCGTCCTGTTGTTTTTCCATGCGTTCCTGTCTGGCAGACTGCGTGTGAGTCTGAGTTATTGATAGAAATTTGGAGTGTAGACATCAGAACAAGCAGGTCTAACGCTGCGGTGTCTTGATTTCTGCTGTTTGGCAGGAGGCGAGAAGGCTGACAAAGGAAGGGAGGTAGCTGGAGTCCACACTTGAGAAACTATTTGATTTTCAAATAGGAATTGAACCCAAATCCTGAAGTGTTCACTTAAGAGAAGAGAAAATGAAGATAAGGTTCTGGATGGTGAGGAGATGTTTCAGGCTACATGTCGTGAACGTTCTGTTTAATGAAGGAATGGCTCCTGGCGAATCTTCTGGCATCTTAGTGGTTGTCAGGGAGCTCTGGATTGCCTCAGAAATTAAGAGGAAAATCAAGTAGGAAGGTGAAGGAGCTTTACATGTTAACATTCCTGGGAGAGATTGAAAGTGATGCAAACCCGATGCAGTTCCCATCCCCTCCAGGGCTTGTTTGCCAAAGGCCGTTATGCAGAAACTCGCAATACCTCTTTTTTTGTTGAATCTCATGTGAAGAGATCTCATAGCTCTCCTTGCAGGACCAGTTACTAGAAAAGAACTTAAAAGGAGCTCCTCCCTGCCTCTTCTCCCCTTCAACATGTCCATCCCCCAGCTCCCCAGCTTGTTATTCCAGATTTCCTGGTGCCCTTAGATGCTGGAACATGCTATCTGGAAATTTTCTCTGCCTTTAGCTGAAAATATATAATTCACATTCTATTTATTAAAAAAAAAAAAAGGCAAGTATTGAAACCTGAGGAAACAATGGAAGGATGCAATGGAGGGAGGTGCCTGGAAGCAGCTCTGTAACCTGCAGAGGGAAATGCCAAAACGGGCAGACTTTGGGATGTGTTATGTGCTGGTGCTTAGTGGGATTGTTGCAAGAACTAAGTGAAATAGATTCACCTCGATTTGGTGTGTCAAGGATGTGACCACCCTGGATTGTAGGGAGGTAGCTGGCTGTGACTAGAGCTGAAGATATGTTGTCTGATGGCAGAAATTTCTAGAAAGATTTACACAAGCTGCACTGGCTTTGGTGTGAGTCTTGGTAAAGATGGGGTTTAGCAGTTGTTGTAATGCCCACTTAGAGCTGGCCTCTACTGTGGGGGTTTGGGGGGTGCGCGGGTTTTATTTGCGCACAGAATCCACTATGTGAATTTTTTCTGGGTCATCCTTTGTTAAATAATCGGGTTTTTGTCTCCTACAGTATAAAGTGACCTCTCCCACTTCTTTCTTCCCCTCCTGTGAGTTTAGACAGATTCTGAACGAGACGAGGTTATTGAAGTAAATGTTATTTATTGACTAACAAAGTGCTAAAGTCCGTGGCAGGGCGGCGAACAAAGCAGAGCTGTACTTTGACATTCATTGGATTAGGCCCTACAGACTCGCTACCGTTGCAAGTCCATTAGTGTTTGTGTATCTCACTGCCCTGTGCTTGACAAAACAAGGATGCATCAAGTGATTCCCAGACCCCTTCCTGCTACTGGGGAAGGAGCTTTGTTAATTTAAGAAATTAGTTTGAATGTTTGCTAAAAATTAATAATAATACAGTCTCCTCTAAGCTGCCAAGTGTGAGCGTGTTTTTCTTGTTTGCAGTACGCGCATGGAGCCGTCGCTTTCACCAGCTCTGCTTCTGCCTTGCAGGAGGGTGCTGGGAAGAAAGTCCCACTTGAAAAGAGCCCGAGCTTCTGATCCTGTGCAGGGTCCTCGCTGTGGGGAATTAAACGTTGCCTGCTGTGCAAATCCTGATGAAAACCTTTGCCCAACCTTAGGTTCAGAGCGGTGACTAAGCTCTCAGCAATGTCTGAAAGATGATCTTTATAGACAATGGCGCTAGGAGAGCGCACACAAATGGTTTTATCATCAACTCGTTTCCAGGAGCATTTATTGGAAGTGAAGTGTACATTGCAAAGCGAGAGGATTCAGCGCTCCCCAGCCCAACTCATCGTCATAGGAAGCTCTTAAATGTAGATCAATTATTAATCTTAAGAAACAGCATGTGACCCTGAGGACAATGCAGATAGATTAGATAGAGGATGTTCAAAGGAGAATGTGCACTGCCTGAAATTGCAGAGTAAGTCGGGCATCTGCACTTCTTTAAATTCACTTGTGAGATTTTTGAAGCAATCTAAATTGTAAGAGATCGTTCCAGAGCCCATCATTTTCTCTTTGGAGCTTGGAGTTGGGATCCCAGGCTCTCTGCTCATCACCCTTCTCCCTGTCACTCAAGGTCATTCTGTTATTTCTATATCCTTCTATTACCTCTAGTTTTGAAGCCTGTCGTGACTGTCTTCTGCTTTGTGTAAAGCTCTCAGGAAAGCCGAGCGTTCGTAAGTGATGTAGGTTTGTGGAGTATTTGCACAGTGTTATGAAGAGGGAGCTGTGGTGGAGTTCAAGATAACAGTCTTGACTTTCATTTGCAGAGTTTAAATATTAGATTGTCCTATCTCTGCAGTTTTCATTGAGTGGCCTTGCGTGCTCTGCCCTTGCTGGGAGTTCTGGCCATTTCACACTGGAAAATGTAGTCGTCAGTGGTGTTAACCCCCTGCTCAGATCTATTCTGTGCATCTGAAAGGATTTCATTTATCCTGATGAGTTTTTCATATTGTTCCAGTTTGAGGATGTATATATATGTACATTTCTGCTATGGAACTTTTTGTCTCAATAATGGTACAAGTGGTGGAAAACCACGATAAATATGTGCTGAAGGATGGCTGGAATAAGGCTGGTGAAAAATACCAAGGAGATCTACTTCTCCCCACTCCTTCTCTGAGGCTTTTTGTTTTTCGTGGTCTATAGCACAAAACTTGTCATTTCAAAGGACTTCTGAGCCAAGTGATTGGATGAGATTTAGAACCTTGCTTACTTAGCTCCCGTTGCTTTTCTAATAAAAAAATTCCAATTCTCCTGTGCTAATAGGAAATGCAAATGTTCTTGAAAAGCAAGAGCCTGTTGTGTGCCATGTTTCCATTGTCATTTCAGATTGGCTTGGGAACTTGCTAGCAACAAGTGCTGCTGTTGAACCCGAGAGGGGGTTTGGCAGCTTGGGATAAATAGGGAAGGGGATTACAAACAAATTATCCCCTAGATACATAAACTGCTGCAAATTTTGAGGGTTTTTGTAAGGTAAATGCTAAAGTCCTGTGACACAGTCAGCATAAGCCTGAGGTACATTACTTGGATTTAATAATGTCTCCTTACTTGCATAAGGACTGTTGGGTTACATCATTCGGCAAAAATGCAGGGCCCTCCTGCGTGCGCAGCTCCAGCTCGAGCTGCACGGGGTGGGTGAGGAAAGGCTGACGAATGTGAACTGTCCTTTTTAAGTGGGATGACGGTGCGCTGGGTGTAAGGTGAGGACACTGGGCTGCCAGAAAGATAGTCTGACGCCTCTTCTTTGTGGCCTTTTCAGTGCTTCCCCGTACGTTTTTAATGGCACTGTTTGCCAGAGAACACTGTCTCGTGCCAGTTTGTTCTGTGCATGCTCTGTCCTTTGGGAAAAAGAATGTTGTATCACACCCTAAGGTGTGGGCTTACCCCTTGTTCCATAGGCCTGGAGCAGACTGCTTCCCATCTGCAGCTGCTCGGGATGTGAGGTAACGTGCCTGGGCGTGCGAGGGATCTCACACGGAATTGCCCGGTGAATGGAGCCGCATTCTTGAGCACGAGCAGCGTGTCATAGGGAACCACAGTTCGGTTGAAAAGCAAATCCCAAGCCTCATATTCAATTGCTTTAGAGTATACCTCCACCCTCCCCCATTTGATCTTTTCTCCTATTGATCTGCTTCCTGATCAAACCGTTCAGGTTTGAGTGATGACTTAAGTTTTTTCCTGTTTCATCCAAGTTTCTGTATCTGTTCTCTAAGGATATTGTTGGAGTTCTGGTGGGTGCCACATGATACTTCCCTCAACACAAAAGCAGGTCTTTGGGGGTTAAACTTGAAATATGCCAGTGATATCAAACCAACTAAAGGATTGTTAATGGTGTACACAGGGGTTTTTGTCTGTAAGTGATCTCTATCCTGCCTCTAAGGTTTTCAGTCCCGTTTTCTAAGGGATTCGGAACCTCACACAATAATACCTGGGCAGGGCTTTTAACCTGAGCAGGCAGTTGAAATCCTGTTTGTGTGGTCTGAACAGCTACAGTTGTTCTCTCTGGGCTATTTTGTGACTGTTGTCAATGAGCAGGGCTGTTCTCAGAGGCCACAGTGTTTCCTTGTATAACAGAGACGAAACGGTTCCAGGGAATGTAACTGATATTGTTCATGATGGAATCTTCACAAATTTTCCAGGAAAGCCAAATGAGCTTCTTTCATTAACTTTAATAGGAAACCTGGCCCCTGAATCCTGTTCTATGTTTAGGGATTTATAGTTATTTATTTGTTTGTTTGTTTATTTTTAATACAACACAGGTATGCTGAAGAGAAAAGGGGAAAGTCTTAAGACCAGTACAGAAGCTCAAAAAGGTGGGACTGAGTGAAGGAAGAACATCTTTCGCATGAAACCAGGAGCCACTTAGAGATCAGCTGATTCATAATAGCTTCACTTTCAGATAAAAAAAAAAAAGAGTAAAGAATGTGAATTTGACTTGACTCAAGACAATCAAATATTCTTGAGCCACATCCTCATAAAATGTCAAGTATTTCAGCTCATCTGCTTCCCCTGAGGTGAAGCCAGTATGTACCAGCATGAACATCTGTGTCTGTTAAGTCTTCCTCGCTGTCCTGGATGGGTTCTTTGTATAATGAGTCACAGTGATTGAACTTCCTACAAAGGAAATGACCTCTCAAAAAAAAACCCCTAAAGCAAAGAGGTGAGAGTGTCTGGCAAAATACCTACCAGCCAGTTCAACTTTCTGAACAGCAAAGGGATAGATCTTGTCTCGGTGTTCAAACAGATTCATCTGTCCTGTGAGCAGTGGCTTCCTGGATTCATCTCGGGGTTAAACACTTATTGCACATGTACCAGAGATGGCTCCTTGTGGCTAGTGGCTATAGAATTGTGGTTAGGAGGAGAAGTTACCCAGATGACCGAAGCAGACAGATAACCCGTCTGCTGTGAGGCAGCGCCTGTCAAATGTACTTGCTCAGAGTATGCAGAGGAGTAGCTCCAGAAATGCTGCTGAGTGCAGTTTGAACTTCTCCAGCAGACACAGCTGGTTTAACTCCTGAGGTGCCTTCTAACGTCTCGTTCTGCTTCTCTCCTAAAGTTCTAAAAAAATCCTTGAGTCTTTTGTTGTTCATTCTAAATCAGGGGCAGGTGCAGTGCAAGCAAATATACTTCAAGTACCTTGTTCCTCCTCCTCCTCCTCAACATGCACAGTGTTAGTCCAGCAGGCTGCTCTGCTGTTTGTATTATACTCGTGGTAGAACACTGAAGATGTTGTAACAGTAATAATTGCTTTTGACCAGATCAAGAACAGCTGAAAGATAACAGTTTCAGCCCCAAATTATTTCAGAGCCACAGGTTACCCTTTGAGATGTTTCCTGTTTAAATGTGGAAACAAGTGATTTTAATGGTACTGAATTTCCCCGGGGTTGATACAGCCAAGTGCTCCTGTCCCGTATGAGGTTGCTGCTGTGCAGTTGGCTCTGGGTATGGGTGTTTCTTCACTGACTGTGCTCCCTCTCAACAGAGGAGATTTTTGATTTAGAGACTGGAGAAGGTGGGGCTTGATGAAAAAACAGTCGTAGAGAAGAAATGACTTCCCAAAAGCTGAATGAGGGACCAAAGACAAAGAGAGGTACAACTTCAAACTGGCAGGTGCTCTAACAGGGACATCTCTTCATCATTTTTTTACTATGAATGTCTCACCCCCCCGCCTCTGTTTCTACTCACTGTACATTAATAGTGATGCCTCACTGCCCTCTCTCTTTTAAAATAATGTCAAACTGGATCTGTGCTTTCACAACAAAACATGTTAGGGCAATGTTTCAGAGCTCAACTTGTAATTACCTACTGAAGGAGACTCCCATAGATTCAAACAGTTACCAGCACAAGGCTGGATCCCAGATTTCTGTCTTATGTGATTGCTGTTCTGGAACAAGCCTGTGACCGTTTTACCTTTTGGAAGGTGTCCCATCTGAAGGGTTTGGAAAGGTGAGTCTTCTGTCGCCAGTGGGCACGAGGTGAGTAAGGAAAGGAAAGGAGAATACCAGGCAGTAATGAAGAGATACTGTATGGAGATAGTCATGGTATGTAAGAGCAGAAAAGAGCTTTAAAGGGCAAGAGACAGCGCTGAATGAACAAGCCAACATCACAGCAGATAGTTGAGAGCTGCTCTTTGGGAACAGAGCTGATGAATTTGCTTGTTCTGCGGAATAATTAAGTTAAATGTATGTGTATACATTGTAGGTGCGTGTGTATATATATATAAAATTAAGCTCAGCATGAGTAGTTTGGCTTCTGGAGAAGTTGCTACTGGCAAAAGCATAGTTTTCTGTGATTACAGAAAATACTGGGGTGAGGGAAAGAGGTGCCGGTGCCTTCTGTTTGTGTGAGGAGCTATCTGGGTATAAGCAACTGCTGAGGTCAGCCCACTGTGTGTCAGCTAGTTATCTTCCTGTAGTAAATATTGTATAATAAACAGTCAAAGCAACTTCCACTAATTACGAACAAATGCTTTCCTCAGGTTTGCAACACGCGAGAGACCCTGGGAAGGAAGACACACTGAGTACCTGTAACCGTCCTGCTCCTGCCAAGGGCCATCACATCCGTCCTGCCAAGGCTGGGCTCCATGGTCGCTCTTTCTCCACACTGATGCTATAAACTCTGTTCTTCAATGCATAGAATATGTGTCAGCAGCATTAACCTGGGACAGGCTCCTGAATGTGGAATTCCAGAGAAGGCACTCCCTGTGGCTTCCAAAGTTAGCCAGCAACACCCTGAAGTTCTTGATTTTTCTCAGATACTTTTATTACTCGACTGAATCTTTCTGCAGATATCTGTTCTGCAATACTTTGTTTGACTTGGAGCACGCACTGTTGCTAGGCTGCTCGGAAGGCTTGCGATGGCTCTGACTTCTCCAAGATCTGCGGCAGGGGATTTGACACAAAGAGAAGAACTCATACTCCAGGATGGAAACTATTTCCATTTCCTCTCTGCAAACACCATCACAATAGGTAAGTGAAAGGTTGCCACCCTTTCATCTAATAGCTTGGCATCAAAAATACTTTATTTTTCTCTCTTTTACCTTTTTTTGTTTTACCTTTTACTTTTTTGCTATTTTTTTTTTTTTACTTTTTTACTTTATTTTTTCTCTTCCTTTTGTTCTATTGAGATTTCATCTGGGACTTCTTAAATATGTGAGAGAATTGTGCTTGTGTATTCCTCAGTCCCCTTTTGTTTGTGTTGTTGGTATGACAACTAGTTTGGATAAAGTGTATTTCACGGGGGAAAAAACCCCACTATGCAGCTCTACTAGGACAAATGTTTGTCTGTTGAATTCCTCCTGAGGAGGCAGTGAGGTGTGCTGAATCTTTGTGAGAAAAAGATAATTTTTCATGTCAAAGCAATTCATACCAATAAGAAAGAAACAGTGGTAGCCCTGTAAGTTGCCATTATCCTTTCTGTGGGTGATTCTACTGCGGTTGCCTGTCAACTATTTTTTGGCTTTCAACCAGGCTGCTTTATTCAGTAGCACCAAGTGCTCCTGAATATTTTAATCTTCACCAGATATATTCTAGAGGGAGTGCTAGATGCTGGGAGAACTGGGAGGAATCAGCGCAGCAGAATGCAGCTATGAAGGCTGCAAGAACAGCAAGGAAAGCTCAACCTCTTTCCCAAAGCAAAACATTTCGGGCCAATTCTTTTAAAAATGTAAATTAGTATCTTAGGATGAGACTGTCAAAACCAATTGCGACTCTTTTCCTTGATTCTTTCGAGTGCTTCTGGAAAATCTTTCTTGAAGTTGATGAGAGCAGGATTTATACTGCCTCGGGTTGTGGCTCTGTGCCATGAAGTTGTCTGAATCGAGCTGAGATACAGAGCTCAAAGAGTGCCTCTTGTGAGCTGTTGCTCTTTTTTGAGTGACAGCTCGCACAGGGGAAAATGAGCTCTTCCCTTTGGAAGGTCTGGAGATTACAGACATGATTTTGCACATCAGGTGTTGATTGGAGATCGGGTGGGAGGAAGGGAATTGTGTAACTGATGTCTGTGGCAGATGAATTTGTGCTACAGGAGACATCTGAAGGAGGAGGAGCTGGTTTGTTTCAAGTTTGAAGGAAAAAAAGTTGATTTAGCACAAGATTTTAATCGGAACTTCGTGTATTCGACACAGGACTCATTTGCTTGAGATACATTCTCATTTACTGCCTACGGGCATGAGGTAGATGACACTGAAAGATTTGGCTGGGCTCTCACAGGAACTAATTTTATCATTTTGGCTCAATTTCCAGCAATCGTGAGATCAATTTAGCTTCCTGCTGGCTTGCATCTTGGGCTGATATGTCTGATTTTTACTAACATTAATAGGGCTAAAAACATTTGTGTTGTAGTTGTATTAAAAATAGCTTGTGAGTGAAAATATAACCCACAATTAACTGTCGTTACACCAGTTCTTATCTTTATCTTATCATATATCTAGCGATACAGTTTTTTCCTAGTGGAGAGAGCCATTGTGTTTGATCATTGTCTAAATATGCTTCTTGGGTTCACTGCATGCAGTATGTACTCAAATATTCTATATTTATTCTTGAATTGATGCAGGTAAGTGGAGCATCTGTTCACAAATAAATTGTTCCAATGGATTTTTATATGTCAAAAATTACCTTTCAATTAAGAATATGCTTTATGATTATCCAAAGGATTTTTGTGATTCTTTCAAGTCTGCTGGGCCTCTGTTTGTGTCCTGCTTGTGCTGTTGCAGCTTAGACAAATGCCCAAGCAGTTGGCTAAATGGAACTTGTGTTGAGTGTCGTGATCACCAGCAATGGATTGAAGCACGTGCTGAAGTGCTTTGCTAAACTGGGACCCTTCTGAAGAGGAATTATTCTTAGCTGACGCCGACAATGATAGGGGTTTTTTCCTAGCTCTTTCTCATAAACTTGTTTGCAAGAGCTTTGAAGAAGAAAAGGGCAGAAATTTAGAGGTGAAATAGGTGTGTCATATAATTTCTGTGTGCTCTGGTGCTACAGAAGTAAGATGGTACGTTCCAGTTATCACTGTATCACATACATTGACTTTTAGGGAGCTACTTCTTATTCATAGGATGGATTGTAATGTCTTGCCTCCTGGACAAGAATTGTCCATTATATATGTTTATACATAAAGCTCTGTCAGTGTGCAGAGGTAGGACAAAGTGCAAAGAAATAGCAGAAATAGCTGGAGGGAGAGAAAGTCTTCATTGTGCCTGTGCAGCGCTTCCAGCATTCCAGGGCGAGTGGGTCTGAACCTAAACAAAAAGCTGGTCTGCAGCTCAGGAATCCCTTTGCAGCCTTGCTCCCGACACCCACTTGAGTGGGTTCTCAACTCCCTAATTAACTCCTTCCATGACTCAGTTGAAGTGCTGCAGTGCACTGACAGCTCTGACCTTATTTCGCCTTTGCGTTGTAATAAATGCTGAGCAATGTACACGGCGCAATCACAAAGCTGCTGAGCTGTTCTCTTGAGTAGCCGACACTTTCAACTAGGACATTTCAGCTTTATTGAGCCTGTGCTGTCAAAAGTATCACTTCAGCTTTCTCATTTGGGTGAATGTATCTGCCAGAGAATTTCGGAAAGGATGGAGCTAGCAAGTCAAATCACTACTTGGAATAAAGCCATTGCAGTTAAATTCTCCTCGGTTGACGATTTGGTCCCATAGTATCATAGCTACCTACAATCTTCTTCTGTACCATGCTTATCAACCTTGGCTTGAAACTCTCCGCATTCTTCTGCAATTTTCTGATTTGTTTCAGCAGCTCAGACCCCACAGTTTTTGAAAACTTGTTGCTTTCTTTGGACTAAAGCCTCTGCTATTCTGTGTAGGCTGTGTATGAATGAGGAATAGGATTGCTATGTAAAAAGGACATCTGAGTGGAATGCGATTAACTTTTACATATTTTTTGCTGGATAATATGGTCCAAGAGTATTGCAGCAGCATTGGGAAAGTCCGCAATCAAGGAGGTATATGGCAAATTCGGTAATCCTCTATTTTCCAAATGTGTTCTGGCATGTCTAGACTCACTTTTCCCTTGTAATCTGATGAAAGGGTGTTGTGCACAGACATGCAAAATCCTGTTTGCTTAGATATATAGTACATCAGATTAGCCCAGGGAAGGACTTGAGATGGCCTTCAGCGTGTGGCTCCAACCTGCTGCCTGGCTACAGGAGCAGGGCTCCTGCCGTGGCAGGGGGTGGCACCAGCTGATCTTTAAAGGGTCCCTTCCAACTCAAGCCATTCAGTGATACACTTTTAGCTGAAGAACAGACCCAAGTGAGATGAAGCGGGTTGGCATCGTGTCTCAGAAAGTAACTCGGAAAGTATGTTGCCTTCTGTTTCTTCTTCCACCTTCACCACAATCTCCCCCCTCGAGTTTTCTTGCTCTTTCTCTTTATGTGTAGCTGCCGGTAACGATATTGGATGTAGCAGGAAATGGGACAGTTCAAGCAGAACCAATAGTGCTGTTTGCACACACACATTCCAGAGCCTGGGGTAAAAGTATTGCCAATGCAAGGGGCTGTCTGTATCGCTGTTGCCATCTACTGGATGACTGGACAAATACTCAGCTGGCATCAGGAGCACAAACCTAGCTCAAAAGGAGAGGAGACTTTGGAACAAGAAGTTACTTATATCTCTACCTGTATGTATCTACCTTCCACAGTTATCAAACAGTCCTGTGAACAGCTGGGTAATAACAATGTGCTGCATAAATACGGCTCTTCTGTCATATATGACCAGTGAGATGCAGGCTCCTGTAGAAGAAATTGCAGAAGAGAGCACTGCCTGTGCTCATATTTACAAGCTCCAAACACACGCTTCATCCTTCTAGAACACAGGGTTGGAAAGTTTCCTGCTGCCCTGAGAGTCATTCTGTCAGAGCCCTGTTATTGTTGGAGGCATCACTTGAAGGTTGTTACCCAGGGCAGCTACTACTGCGTTCCCTCCAAACTGCTGCTGGCTGCAAGGCACAATAAAGTTCTTGATAAGTGAGAGTATCAGGTAGCAGGCAAGTTGCATTTCTTTATAGTTTGATTCTTAGAAAGTAGTGAAATAGGCAAAAATAACGCTCAGTCGGATGGTTAGAATAAGTGCCGTGTGTTTAGAAGTAGTAAAGTAAGTTCTAGATAATCAAAAATAAGTCTTTATAGTGCTACGAAGGGAAAAATATGTTCCTTCCATTCAGCTGGCTGGGCTCTTAGTATGTGTTTGTCAAAGCTGGGAGGGGGAAAGCCAGCGTTCTTTAACGAAGCTCAGCTATATTGGCATTATCTGGGGGAAGTTTTGAAGATACAGCCATTAGCTGTGAATAAGCCTGTCAATCACATCGGCTCTGAAGGATGCTGTCAGGTAAGCACTGTACACGAAAGCTGAGTCTCCCCCTCATGCTTTTCCTCTCAAGTAAATTATTATTTACATCTGCTGATAGTTCTGGTAAACTTAATCCCCCCAAAGTCAGCGAGTGCAGGTAGAGCCAAGTGACTCTTGGCCACTGTGTGTCCAGCAGGGACTGTTGGCTGCCTTTGGTTTGCCTTTGGAGTTTGGCAAATGGCTTTTTAAAATCCAAGCCATCCCTGACAGCGTGATACTGCGAAACCTGCCTGGCTGTAGATATTCTTACCTCCCAAATCATTTAAATGCTCTTCATCTACAGGCAGCTCTCTTTTTATCTTTGTTCACATCGGAATCTTATCTGTCAGTTCGATCTGAGGTTAAATACTTCATCAGAGAGAGGAATGCTTTGTTTCTCAAGAGAACAAATAACTTCAGTTGTCTTCTGAAGCAAAGCCTAGTGGTTTTCTGCAGTGATTAGCTATGAGGAACTGCCTTATGTGTGGCTGCTGCTATCTTCTAGACGGATCCGGGATTCTTCAGCTGTATCACTGGCTATATGGTAAAAAAAGTTAGATCGCTCTACTTTTGAACTCATGATCTCAGAGATACAAACCAGGAGTTAAACCTGTGTAGCCACTGTGAAGGGAAGCTGGTCTCCAATAGACCTTCTATGCTGAAAATGCTCAGCACGAGACAGAAGAGCTATGAATGGCTTACAGAGGAGAGTGAATGAGATTAGTTTGAAGGTTTTGTTAGTTGTTCTTTTTCCTTAGCTAATGATCAGAATGAGTCCAAAGGACCGTGCTTGCAGTGATGGGAAATCATATTGCCTCTTTGAATGCTTGAGATTCACTTGTATTAAGCCAAAAATATCTTAAATGGTTGGAGATCTTTCTGAGAAAGATACTCTTCTGAGATGTAGATGCTGTTGCTGAGAGAAACTAATGGTGCTGTTGATGAGAGAAGTTCTACGAGCAAATGTTTTTTCCTTTGTTTCTTTTCTTCTCCTCTAATTCCTGGAAGAGTGCCTGAATAGTGTTATCTTAGATGAGAGAGAACAGTATGGTAAGAGCCTTTGCTCACCGAGGATCTGAATATATTAAAACATGTTTTGGCATTTTACTCAATTTTATGATGTCGTCATGTCAATCTGTCTGTTTTACCTTTTCCTTGTACTTAAAATACGAGGAAAGGGGTGTGGTGGGGGGAAGGTTTGTGCTTAATCCGGCACGTAAATGATTAGTTAGGAAAATCAGGTTCTTTCGACTTCTTTTTCTCATGCAGCTCTGGGTAATAATTTGCATCGGAGAAGTTTTACTGTGGGCAGGGATTAAAAAGTTAAAACTCTTAAGAGATGCAAATATCTCCAGAGCATCTAGTAATGCCAGGAAACCCCTGAACCTGTGCAAACCTTTGCAGTCCGGGTTGATTATACCGAACTGGCCATGGGGTGGTGTTGCTAAACTGTGTTTCTTTGTTAGAACAGGTGACTGAGAAAAGTGGAGCAAGATCATCCTTTCTTAAGTGACTGTAAGTAGACAGCAAAGAAACAAACATGATTCTTTTCTGCCTTGAAAACTTCAGTGTTAGGGGTGGCATATACAGTTCACCCACATTTCGTATTTCTAGAGGCAGTGAATTTACTTTCTTTGCAAGTAACTTTCTTCTATTATTTTGGAATATTCAGGTCTGACGTTTTAAATACCCAAAGAGGCAAGCATTAGTTGGTGGAGAATAAATCTCTGTTAGACATCTCGAGAAGTTTTAGAAGCCATTAGTGACTGGAGATCACAGGAAACAGGAAAAGTTCATTGGATCTGTGATCCTTTAATCATTTGGGTGTAATTGAAAAGGGACACGTCGTATGGTTGTGAGAAATCATGGCTGTGGCAGCGTCTGACTGTGGTTCCTTGTTAAGCAGTGGAAGAGAGAAGCAGAGGAAATCTTAGAAGAAGGAACATGAGCATTAAACAGCTGTCAGAGAGAATTCCCTGTTGCCCTAGAGGAACGACATGTCAGTGTCAACTGA
>WEIS01093967.1:3394-22293 GCA_013389965.1 Todus mexicanus
TCGAAAGCCAGGGCGCTAGCGGTTGCACCACGGTGCTGTCTCTTGCGACCGCAGCTCGGGCCACCGCTCGGGGCAGGACTCCTCCGCTCCCTTGTTGCGGGGGGACCAGCCCAACCTGTGGGGGGAGATAAGGAACCGCTGGATCTCTCCTGGCCTGGCCAAAAACGCTCCTGCTGCTTGAGAAGCTGTTGGGATGAAAAGTTTTATTCCCTAGCCTCCCCTAGACCATCCCATACGGTCCCCACCAGCCCCTAGGGGCCCCTTGGGGGTCAGGATATGTGATATATGGAGCCCGTTTACTGGGGGGTAATTTTCAAGCCCCGGCAATAATTACGGAATCACTGGAAGCAAGTGCAGCCTCCCCATTATGGCTAATTGCAATGGATTATTAATTGCTCGGTGAGCAACCCTTGCAAAGTAAGCGCGCAGGAGGTGAGCAGGTTTGATAATCCTATTTTCTCCCCTACCCCCCCCCTTAATTAAGGACACTGGGTGGGGGTTGGAAAGGCCTCAGGCTGACTTGGCTTGCTGCAGCCTTCTCTCCAGGGCCCTGATCCAGCGGCGTGCCAAGCACGATGCGGCTCTTCGCCCCTTTGGGAGGGCTGGGTGAAAATAGAGCTGCTGAGCGTTCCCCACTCGTCTTCTCTCTGGACAGAGGGGTGTCCTGCAAGCGTCTTGGCCACTGGGGTTTCTTCCAGTCCCAGCAGAGATGCCCTCGCAGGGCAGAGGTGTAGCTATCGGATACCCGTGCTGCAGGAACTTCTCCCAAACTCTCACCCCGCAGCCTTAAATCCCTCTCTGGCGGTAATGCCGGTGCCCTTTTCTCCCTCCAGCTCCTCCAAAGTCATCTGACATGTGACTGAGCATTTCTTTATTCCTCCCCACCCCAGGGGCTCACCTGCACACACCAAAAGCCCCGGCAGCGGTACCTCCACCCATGGCGGGCAGAGCTGCTGCTCGCTGCAACCCACGGTTCCTCGGCAAACCTGCCAGCAAAGCAGCTTCCCAGCCAGTTTCAGCTTTTCAATAATGCAGGTGTTTTGCTTGGCTTCCTCCCATCTTTTTCCTCTTCCCTGTAGTGAATGGCATGCTGGCCTGCAGGCCTTCCCCCTTCTCTTCTGCCCTGTGTCCCTGCCCCAAAAGTCCTCCCCCGCAAGCATCTGTCACGCTTCTCTTCCCCAATATGTCCTTTACACACCCCCAGCGATGAGGTGTGAACACCGAAGGGGATCCTCCCTGCCAGAGGAGGAAGGCTGGGAGCCCATCACTGCCAAAGCCAAGAGGAAGGTACTGGCTAGATAAGAAGCTGGTCCCTTCCTAAACTCTCAAGAGATGTTTTTGACATTGAATCGCTGCCTTCAGCCAGCTGCCTCTACTCACAGCTCCCTCCTCCTCCTTTGCAGGCCCAGTATTACGGTGAGATTGGCATCGGGACCCCCCCACAGAAGTTCACCGTGGTCTTTGACACCGGCTCCTCCAACCTCTGGGTGCCATCTGTGCACTGTCACCTGCTGGACATCGCCTGCCGTAAGTGTCACCGGGGCCGGTCGTGGCTCCACAGCTTCTCCTGCCCTGCCAAACTCAGACCCTGGCATTGCAAGAGGAGAAATTGAGGCAGCAGTAGGAAAGGGCTCGCCAGAGGCTGATGGGCTCTTTAGGATCAGAGCTGGAAACAGGATCCCATCCTTCATTACTCCCTGGGGTTTTTATCTACTCTGTCACCCACGCGCAGCTTCGAACCATCCCCAACAGGCTCAGCCGTGCAGCCAGGGAGCAGCATCGCAGGTTCTGATGTTTCTCCCCAACTTACAGACCTGACGCTGCTGTTGCCCCGTTGTGCAAGGCTGGTGAAAGAAAAAAACGTGAACAGCCTCTTGCCAGATCTGATACAAACTGTCCTAGTTTCTGGTTTATTGCCGCACGGAGCATGTGCGCGCATGTTTTTGGATTTATAATTAACGAGAGCCAGGTAGGCACGGCGAGATGAGAACATCTTAGAGACTACAAGGGTTTTTTTTTTCCTTTGCTCTGTGGCGTTCCTGTGCGGTGAACTTGCACAGTTGGTGGTGTCAAACCTGGCGATGGCAAAGTGCCATGGAAAAGTCGCTGGCTGTGCCTCTTGAGGAGACTAGAGGAACCTGTGGAGCCAACACATGGTGCTTGGTGGGGGTAGGGAGGACATCAGGACTCCTGTACAGCCCTGTAGTGCCCAGAGAGGAGACAGACCTGTTTGCATATGTCAGATGAGGTTTAGGACACTGGGAGGGTGGTGAGGCCCAGACCCGCTCTGTCTTGGGGGTTCCTGGTCTGCAGCAGGGACCTGGTTTCTCCAGGCAGTGCCACAGGAGGTGCTGGGACCAAAAGACTTGTCTCACGAGTGTGCAACGAGCAGAACCTCCTGCCAGGCTGGGATCCAGCCGGGGAAGTCCCCGTATAGCGTGCTGGTTTCCATAGGGCTGGGCTGGTTCATGCTCAGCCGCTGTCTGCCCCGCTCGGCGAGCAGCTGCAGAACCGGGCTGGCCGCGCTCACCACGCTCCGCTGCCTAACTCGTGACTCGGGAGGAATCTGCGGAGGAGGAATCTGGCCGGCCATAAACCCAGGGATATCTCTCAGTTCACAACTCTTCCAAGGGGAAAAGCAGCTTAGGACAGGGGAAAGCCCATCTCCTCTGCAAATGAAAAGAATATTTTGAGCCCCCTCTATGCCAAAAAACAATGACCATGCAAAAAAAGCTTCCTGCTAGTCTTAGTGAAAGAAACGGATAAGTCCCTAAAATGAAAATATTCCTGCCCAGAGCGTTTTTAAAGCCACCCTGGTTCTCCGTGGCACAGGAAGGGCACGCTTGGCTCTGCTGTCTAAGACACCCTGACACACCAGCCGTCTTCCCTCTAGGCTTTTAATACCTGGTGCCCAAATCCGATTTAACAACCAAATTGGATCTGCCCATCTAATTCCTCAGCCATTGGAAACACTTTGTTACGCAGTCTGGGCTTGGCAAATGCTGAGTTCAGGCCCACCTTTGGGAGGTTGAGTGTCCGTTAGTCCAGGTCAGCTGGGTGATGAGAGATTAGATATTGTCACAGAGCCCTGATGTTGTCTGTCCCCTGTGTCCCCCTCCCCGGCTGCAGTGCTGCACCACAAGTACGATGGTTCTAAATCCAGCACCTACGTGGAGAACGGCACCGAGTTCGCCATCCACTACGGGACAGGGAGCCTCTCTGGGTACCTCAGCCAGGACACCGTCACGGTGAGTAACAGCTCAACAACGACATGGGGATGCTGCATCTTGAATCCTGGGGTCAGTTCTGGGTCCCTCACTCCCAGCAGGACCTGGAGGGGCTGGAGCGTGGCCAGAGAAGGGCAACGGAGCTGGGCAAGGGGTTAGAGCAGGAGGCCGGGGAGGAGCGGCTGAGGGACCTGGGGGTGTTGAGCTTGGAGCAAAGGAGGCTCAGGGGAGACTTTCTGGCTCTGCACAACTCCCTGACAGGAGGTTGGAGCCAGGGCAAGTTGAGCTTTTCTCCCAAGGAATGAGTGATAGGACAAGAGGAACCGGCCTCAAGTTGCACCAGGGGAGGTTTAGATTGGAGCGGAGGAACAATTTCTTGCCCACTGTCAAGGGTTCCCCAGGCGTGTCCCAGGCTGCCCAGGGCAGAGCTGGAGTCCCCCTGATCCCTGGAGGGGTTTCCAAGCTGTGGAGATGTGGTGCTGAGGGACACGGGGTAGTGGTGCCCTGGCAGTGCTGGGGAACAGTTGGACTTGATGATCTTGAAGGTCTCTTCCAACCAACACACTTCTCTGATTCTATAACTGCGCCGAGCTGCCCCTGTCCACTTTCAGCAGAGAGTTTGAAGCTGTTTGGTTTCAGCAGGCCTCCCTTCTTGAGTGGCCCCCTGGTATGGAGCATGCTTCAGCGCTGTGTTTCCAAGTGCTTTGACATGAGGTGGTGATGATGACTGAGGAGGTGGCAATGACCAAGGCAAGCAGAGAAGGGGAAGGTATTAATCAGCAGGTCAGCAGGCTAGGAGTGTGGACCGCAGGCGTTCTATGCTGCAGAGTCTCTGGCCATCCCTTCAGCCCTATTCCTCCTGACCCTGGAAATTTCCCAGCCCAGGCACACACCAGCACCACCACCCAGGCCGCTGGTGGCACCCAGCTCGTTCCTTGTCAATATCCACGCGGTAGTGGACATCCACATGGGCAGCTGCCCAAACACTGGCCAGAAATGGGCTCTTCGCTGCCTCATCCTGTTCTGCTGTCAAGAACCGGCGCTTCTGTTTGCAAGAGCTGTGTAACACCTTGGGGAGGGTTCCCCAGCAGCGTTCAGGGCCCAGGCTGAGGTTGCTGCTGGTTGCTCCCATCGCTTCCTTTTCAGCGAGCAAAGGCTGAGCTTTCTGTCCTGAGAAGGGCGGGCGCATTTCGCGACTGCCTCCCGGCTACAGCTGCTGGTGAGAGTTTGCCAGCTGCCGAGCGTCAGCGGCTCACGTGCTCCTGGATTCCTCGGTCTCCTGGCAGGGCTACGAGCATGTGTTTGCTTTGGGGGAGGGTGTTAGGGGGACAGAGCAAAAGTTTTGAATGAGCACGATTTGGGGGTTTCCATGTTAGGATCAGTTGAAAAGTATTGGCTTGATCAATTTCATCGGGATTGAAAGAAAAATACTCCAGAGGAGCCCGAGCGTGAAAGCTTCAGGCTAGGCTGGAAGCAGCAGCCGTTTGCTCTGTGCTGCATCCAGAGGTGTCAGCAGCTCAGGACCCTCTTTGGGGAGCGGGCTCAGTGAACCCTGAATATCAGAGCAGACAAGGCTGCAGGGGAGAGCCGCGGGGGCTGCCGGCAGCTTTGCTCCTCTGCTTTCGCGCTCTGCCTCCTGCAGCCCACCGAGCTTCACGACCGTTTGAGTTTCATCATGCTGTTTATTTCCTGCATCCCTCCGTTCGCTTAGAAGCACCCCGCCGCAAAAAAAAAGCCTCTCATCCGAGCCTTCCTGCAGCTCTTGCCAAATGAAGGCACCGTGCACGTCGCGTTAATGGGTTCGCTTACATTAGGTTTGCAAAATACAGATGGAGGCACCGGCGTTCGTCCTGGGAACCCAGTGGGGCTAACAGCGAACTTCATTGTCCTGTGGCAGTGTGGGCTGGGTTAGGCGCTTTCCGGCTTAATGCAGGGGCTGAAGTGAGTCAGAAGGAAAATTGCAACGTTTTCTGTTGGGTTTGTTTTGTTTTGTTTGTAATTAACACCCTAATGCCTGCTTGCTAATTAGCTCTCTGCTTCCCAGCGGCTCGGAGGAAGGATTTTGTGCCTGAGCCTGTTTGGGAAGTGGGGATGGCTTTTGGCAGCCAGCACAGCTTGGAGCAATTTGGTTTCTGTCTGGGCAGAAGCAAGAGAAAAGCTCCTGTGTGGAGTCTGAGCGGCGTTACACTCGTGGCACGCAGGAGCAGGGGCCACTCAGAGGCTCAGGGGCCTTCAGCTTGGACACCAAGATGCTTCCTCTGATGCACAATATGCCCCAGACAAGCTCCAGGTCGGGCGTAGTCTGGAAATACAGACACTGACACAGCCTTGAGAGTGACCCTCTTGGCTCCAGCCATCTCGGTGGGTCGAAGCAGCCACAGCAGCCTGTGGTAGCACCAACATCTGACCGAAAGGTGCTGGTTGCTGGGCAGGTGGTGCAGAGTCCTTCAGCCCTGAGCTTGGTGGGTTTTTTGGAGAGGGTGATGAGCTTGTGTTGAACATCCTCTTCCTTTCTGTGGAGGAGTGATGCCCTGTAGCACTGGGCTGCCCTGTGCTGCTCGCCCTTCGAAGAGCAGCGGGTTCAGCCACCCCTCTGCTGCTCGGGCATCGCAGCCTGACCTTGGGATGTCCTTCAAGGACAGCAGAGGAAACACGGCTGGCTGTGGGGCACAAGATCTCTCCTGGGGCTGTAGTGCAGACACACCATGCAGAGATGCCCCTGGTGCCAAACCATGCCATGGAGGCCCTCACTTCTCATCTGCCTTCACCACCCAGCACTTGCCCCCTTGGCTGAGGCCACCAACAAGGGGGTTGGGTGAGCTGTGAGACCTGTCTGCAAAGCTTTGGAGGGTGGCCACCACCCAGGCAGCCACTGCTCGTGAGTTTTGGTTGCTCCGTGCTGAGGGCTGGACATGAAGGATCTGCCGCCTGGCACCAGCGCTCTGCCAGAGATGCTCCTGAACCCCAGCCCCAGGCAGGTTTCTACCTCCATCTGGGGACGTGCAACCAGGGCAACGTCCAAACAAACCTGGCCCTCAGTTTTATCACTCCATTGCATTTTAGTGGCGTTTGCTGGGGGTTTTGAAGTGGAAGCTTTACTGAACTTTCTTGAGCTGCTGCAGGAGCAGCTGGGCCGGGCGGTGGGGTTTTGCAGAGCCGTGGCGGACAAGCAGGGCACTCGCTGTGTGCCGGCGGGCGGATGCCGTGTGTGAGCTGTTTGGCCCCACATCCTGCCCTGTGGCTTTTCACTGTTGCAAGGCTCGATCGCCCTTTCCTAGCGCAAGCCTCCGATACCATTAAAGCCAGCGCCGCCCCTCCCAGCCTTGCGCTGTCGAGCCCTGGGGGGATGTTATTAATTTACAGAGATCGTTATCTGCCATCAGGTAGGAGAGGCCGGCTTTGCTGGCCAGCCCGTTTCGCTACAGGGCCGCTCGCTGAGGGCCGGGAGCCTGAAATCGTCCTAGCGCAGACGCTCAAACTGCCCGTGGTCAGCCAGAAGCTCAGAGACCTCCTGTGAACTGAGGTTCAGCAGCCAGCAGACACATCCCTCTCTCCAGCAGCAGAGCTATCCTGCTTTCTGCCATCTCTTCATCTCCTTCTTTCCGGGGATCTGCCCTTGCAAGGCGTTTCAGCTTTCCAGCGGGGAACGCCACTTCTCCTCGTGGCTGGCGGGAGAGGTGACCTTTGCATTCGCAGTGCTCCGCTTGCTATTTTCGTGCTTCGGGTTCAACCTCGCCTTGCCAGCTGGGTGTTCTCCCCTCCCACGGGAGGTCTCTGCAGGCTGGTGGCACTTCTGGGAGATGCAGGGATATCCTGGGGATGGGGCTGAGGAAGGAGAGATCACAGGGGTTGTTGGCAGAGCTGAGAGGGGTTTGTGCTCCCAACCGGCGTCGGCTGCAGCACCCGAGGAGGTAGAACTTGGAGATGACGTGGAAGATGCCCCGCGTGGGGAAGAGGGTTAAAGGCACAGCACGAGAGCTTTTCAGACTGGGAGGAAAGGATGAAATAGATGATCAGGGAAGGGATGTGTGAGGGATAAAGTGAAATAGGTCCCTCTGTCCAAGGAGGAGGAGCTGTGGAATGGCACAGCCAGAGCTGAGACCCAGCAAAAGGCTGAAAGGGCAAAGAGCAGAGGGGGGGCTCCTGGCCTTAGGGGTGCACTGGTCTATGCAGGGACTCAGGAGGTGCCGCTGTGTAGCCAGACTGGCCTGTCCCCCCTCCCCAGGAGAGTGGCACCAGGGTACCAGGTTTCTGCAGCTGCCTGCAAATGCAAAGGTGAGCGCCGGCAGGAGCGTGGCAGCGCGTGGAGAGACGTGCTGTGGCCCGTGTTCAGAGAGATCCTCTTTCCACCCTGGTCCCCTGAGTCAGTTTTCTTTACAATCTGCTTTTCCCTTCCCTCCCCATCTCCCTTCAGCTTGGTAACTTGAAAATCAAGAACCAGATCTTCGGGGAGGCCGTGAAGCAGCCAGGAATCACGTTCATCGCTGCCAAGTTCGATGGCATCCTGGGCATGGCATTCCCGAGGATCTCTGTGGACAAGGTCACCCCTTTCTTCGATAACATCATGCAGCAGAAGCTGATCGAGAAGAACATTTTCTCTTTCTACCTGAACAGGTAACGTTGAGTTTGGTGACGCACATTTCTCGTGTCTCCCAGTCGCATCTCCGGCTGTGTGCCGGTTTTACGCCCTGGCCAGCACCATTGGGGAGGTCTCAGCAAAGTCTCTGTGCTGGATCAGTTGGGCCAAAATCTCTTCTGTTTACTTCTTTGAAGTAAGAGGAAGCGAAGTAGAAGCGCTGCCATTTTACTGATAAAAAGCCGGGTAGATCTGCTACCAGATTTCCTAACTGATAAAGGGACAGAGGATGTTTCCAGAGGAAAGAGAAGTAAAAATAAACAGGGTTGTGATCATGAGATTGCACGCTGCTAGTTCAGTACCCATCGGGGGGGGGAAGCATAGCTCCAAGTTGTTGCCAAAATCCACAAGCCACGTGGCCACCACCGTGTCACTTCACCAGTCATCGCTATTTACAGGGTTAACGCTCCCTCACCCCCCAGGAAATCCTCCTCTCAGCTCCCAGCACCTCCCCACCCGCTGCTGCTGCCCCCGGGACACCCCGTGGCCCTCCTGGCACCGCAGCAGGGGACTCTGAACTACTTCAGCCCAAAAAGTAGCACGCTAGGGAGGGCAGAGAGGGCTGCTGCTGACCATTCAAGCACCAGCCCTCCCCCATCACCATATTTCTTCCCATCTGCTCAGCAGCGAGCTTTTATCTGACAGTAACCTTGAGGATTCAGCTCGGAGGCTGCTGGCTGGCGCCGAATCGAGTGCAGATAACCTGGTGCTGCATCAGCCCTGTCCAACCCCGCGCGGGTGCTCCGTACAAGCTGATTGCTTGGCGGGGGGTCAATGCTCCGTCCCCCTTTGCCACCCCCTTCTCTGCAGTGAGTTCCGCCAGGTGTCCGTGAGAAAGCACCAGGTGAAAAGCTGCAGGATGCTTTGGCTGGGCTGAAGTATTTCTATTTGCCCAGCCCAGCCTCCCTCCCAGTATCTGCCCTTATATTGACATATTATAACACAACGTAAGTCATCTGTCTCCAGTACAACCCTCAAACACCCCGATGTCTATTTTGGGGGCACATGGAGGGGTTTGTTCTCACCCTGCCCCTGATATTCACTCTTTTGGGGTTGTTTGTTGTTCCTTTTTTCAGAGACCCCACGGCTCAGCCCGGTGGCGAGCTGCTCCTGGGAGGAACCGACCCCAAGTATTACAGCGGCGACTTCAGCTGGGTCAACGTCACACGCAAGGCCTACTGGCAGGTCCACATGGACGCGTAAGTGCCCCCTCCACCCACTACAGGCGTGGGGACACACGTGCAGGCACCTAATGCCTGGGGCTGGGCTGAGACCCTCCCTGAAAAGGAATCATCCCCTATCCCTGCAACACATCCCTACTTCCACAAAAAAAGCAGGTTAAAATCCCCCCCTAAGGCTGGGCGGCTTCTCCCTGGAAGGGGAGGAGAGGCACAGAACAGCAGGAGATGTTCTGCAGAGTCTCTTGTTTAATAGCTCGGCCCTCGAGAGCACCTGCTGCACCCTTGCGAAGCGAGGGAAAGATGCCAGCGTGTCCTCCTCGCAGGCAGGGCGAGCCCCACAGATTAACCCCCTGCTTTGCTCAGCTCTCGGCGAGGCCTGAGCCGTGCAGCTCGCTTGCACGCCGCTCCGGACGAGCAGGATGAGGCCCCAGGAAGCCAGCCCTTGACTGAAGGGCACGGCGCGGCAATCAGCGCACATTGTTGGGAGGCAGAGGGGAGGAGAGCGGGCTGAGCTGCCGGCCGCCAGCCCCGCGCCGTCTATTCTGAGCTCTCCCACGTGATGGCAACTTAAAAGCGGCCTGTGATCAGAGCGTGTCCTTTTCCGGGGATCTCAGCCCTCCCCAGCGCGGGGTTGTAGTTCTCATCTTCCCCCGGCCCTGCTGCGTTGGCAGAGCGTGGCCAGCCCTTGGCTGCGAGGCTTCGTCTGTCCCTGCTGCTGTGAAACGTGATGCGGGTGGGGGAGCTGAGCAGCTCCTGCCTTGCCTCTTCCTGCACCCCAACCCTTCCTGCAGCCGTGACCCTCTCGGCTGTCCCACCGCCCCTTAACCCTTTGCTTTTCGCAGTGGCACAGTCATACGAGTCCCTAACGCTGGGACTTGGCTCACTCTCAGCCCTGTTAGCTGTGGTGCTCTCTCTGGAGCGCAGGCAGGGCATGCAGGCGAGGGGAAGCCAGGGGGTCTGTGCGCTAAGTCGGTGCAATATCAGTATTTCTGGGGGTCTGTCCTTCCTGGGCGTCTGTCCCAGGCACCCCCCCCAACACACACACACACACACACACACACCCCTCTGTACTGCCCGGGCTGAGCCATCTTCAGCTTCCTCCTGCAGCCTCCACTGGAACCCTCTCAGGGTTGTCTTTTCTCTGGGCCTCTTTCCGCAGGGTGGACGTTGCCAACGGGCTGACGCTGTGCAAAGGGGGCTGCGAGGCCATCGTGGACACGGGAACCTCGCTCATCACCGGCCCTACCAAGGAGGTGAAGGAGCTGCAGACGGCCATCGGTGCAAAGCCGCTCATCAAAGGCCAGGTGAGGCTGGGCTGGGACAGCTGGAGCCCGTGACCATCGCAGTGTCCACGCTGACACCCAGCTTTGCACCCCAGTGCTTCTAGAGACCCCCTGTCTGCTCTCTGCTCCCAGCCCGTGCTCCTGGAAAAGCCCCTGGCATAGCAGGGACCCTTCTGGCTTTTGACCCTGGGTAGTGTTCACTCCCCTGCTCATGCTCTCAGTAGAGGGCCAGATCTTGTGGACTTTGGGAGGGGTTTTTTGGGTCACCTCTGCCACCCAACTCTGGGAGGTGGAGGAGAAAGGGTGTGAGCTGCAGCTAAGGCCAAGGATTCACATTAATGGGAGCCCAGAGATGCTTTAATACGAATACATTTAATGCAGATGACAACTGCATTAATTGGCAGCCCTGCCAAGCTTTTAACCATCACAGCTAATCTCACAAGGTCATCTCTCCTCCCTGAAATTGTGGAGGAACAGGGATTATAAGGACCCTCTCGGAAGGATGCTCTGCTCTGAAACCCCTCCCAGATCAGAGCCAGAAGCACTTGTAGGGCTCTTCTGCAGCGTTGCAGCCCTCACACTGCAGCAACCACTGCCATAGAGCTGCCACGCTCCCCAAGACTTGCCAGGGTTAATTAAACTGGTTTTCTCCGTTCCTCACACTGCGGGTCCCTACCTGAGGCTCAGGGCTGTATCGAGCCACGTCTCCTCCTCCCGTGGGGGAGGAAAGCCCCCAGCCCTGCTGCATTGGGTGCTGAGCCCAAAGCTGAACCCAGCATCTTTTAGTTCCTCAAACCCTCTGGTCTCACAGCCTGCAGCCCTGGGCAGGGAGCAGCCCGCTCACCCCAGCTCAAACCTCTTCTGCACCCTGAGATGAGCTGGTTTGGGGGAAGACTACGGCAAAAATGTGCTTGTGCCTGGGGAGGAGACGCTGCCCTTTGCCGAGGGTGTGGGAGCTGCCATCTAAAGCCTTTACTGCTGCCGTTTCAGTACGTGATCCCCTGTGAGAAGGTGTCCTCTCTGCCCACCGTCACGCTGACGCTAGGAGGGAAGCCCTACCAGCTCACTGGAGAGCAGTACGTCTTCAAGGTACGTCCAAGCAGCTTTTGCCAGCCCTGTGCTTCTCCCCCAAGGCCTCCCTTTTGCCTTCTCCACACAAACCTCAACCGTGAAATCCAAAACACGAGGAACAAAAGCAACGCTGGAGCTGGCGCTTGTTGCACATGGCTGAAAGGTTGGGCTGGTGGGGTGGGTGGAGGCACTGCTGATGGACCCAGGCAACCTCACCGAAGTCTACCACGAGCCCCCCGAGGGATAGCAGGATGGGAGAGGAAGGACAAGGAGGCCTCTGCATCACCTCCTACAAAAGTACTGCCCTTTCCTGCTGGATTCTGGTGCTGTGAGGCCGGTGTTACAGCAGAGGCCACCAGTGCAGCATTTAAGCCATCAGAGTCAGCTTGCAAGGACCATCTTGTGCAGAATTTCACCAGCGGCTCTAATTTAGAGCTGCGTGGGCTGGGAGGTTTCACGGGCACGTGCAGCTTCACTTGACGCTTTTCTGCGCAAGGGCTCTAGGAGGGGGAGGGGGTTTGGAGCTGTGGGAGCAGCGCGTTGGGAGTTACTTTTCCAAGCTGTGGATCTCAGGCTGGGAGAAGCTGAAGCGCAGCTGGCGAGGCTGAGGGAAGGGGAGGACCTCCTCGGATTGAAGCTCTTCACTCTTTCATCCAGGTTTCTGCACAAGGAGAGACCATTTGCCTGAGCGGCTTTTCAGGTCTGGATGTCCCACCCCCCGGGGGCCCTCTCTGGATCCTGGGAGATGTCTTCATCGGTCCCTACTACACCGTCTTTGACCGTGATAACGACTCTGTTGGCTTTGCCAAATGTGCCTAAAGCGCCTGAGCCCCACTGCCTCTGCCACACACACACACACACACACACACGCACGGGAGCCGTAGAGAAAGATTCCCAGGATTAGGAACCCAGTGAGTGGAAAGAAAGAAAAAAACCAAACAAAACATAATGAAAAAGAAACAGAACTAGGTTTAAAATTATGTGGAAAATAGTCATTAGTGCCCCGCTAGCTACTTCTACCCCCTCTGTTGAGCAAGTGGTGCTGGGAGGTCTCTAGTCGAGAGCTCCAGCTGGGGTAGCCCCTCGCTTTACTGCTAGGTCTTCCAGTCTTTGTTTTTCAGGATGATTCTCAGAGCTGAACAGGGCCCCCCTGCGTCTCCCAGCCCTGGTCTCCTTCCTCAGGGGGGCAGCTGGCTGGAGCCTGTCCCCGGTGCCTCTCCCTGCGGAGAGGCTGTGTGGCTGCTCTTGGCTTTGGGGTTGGGTTTCTGCGCTGGGGCGGAGGAACAGGGAAGGCTGTTGGCCGTGTTATTTACTTGTTGCTTTTTTGCTGGTGAAGTGGGTGAGCTGGAGGGCAGGGGAGAGTCTGTCTTCATCCCTCCTCCGTGATGGGTTGAGGCAGCAGCAACTTGGTCATTTCTCAAAGGGTTTGTGCTGGCTTGGTCCTAGGAGAGCACGTCCCGGGCTGGAGCGATGAGGGGGTCGAGGAGATGTGGCCAAGAGTTGAGCTGCAGAGCCCCAGGGCTCTGGTGATGTGTGCTTGTGGAGTGGTAGCGCTGGTGAGAGCTGGAGGCATGATGCCCACGAGCCTGACCTAACAGCACAGGGATTTCCAGGGGGGCTCCAGCCAGCAGGATTCTTCAGGGAGTGTGAATATAAAGGGGGGGTCGAGTTAGGATTTAGTAGAGGTCACTGGAATTCATGGCCGCAAAGGTCTGGCTTCCTGCTGAGCAAAGTCACTTGACACGGGTCCTCTTGAGTTTGGTGAACTCCTCCCAAGTTCCCCAAACCGCAGATCTTCCCAGCTTCATCCGCCGCCAGCGAGCTGAGCACTCGGTGATCCACAAGCTGAAATCACACTGATCACATCCATAGGTGTTTTGTCAGCCACGTAAGACCTTCTGGAAACATTTCGAACTGCCCCAAACTCAAGAGGCGGTTGAGGGGCTCTGGCACCCGCTGGACTCGCACTCGCTTTCCTGCTGCCCTGCCCCAAAACCCAACTGCCTTTACCACCCTCCTTTATCTGCTTCCCCCCGTACTAACGCTGCTGGGAGCTCTGTTCGTGTCCGCCCTGCGCTGCAGCCGGAGCGAGGCACAATCTGCTTCGGAGAGCTTGTAGCTGGTTTAGCTGGGCACATATGGAGCCGCTCGCTTCACTGGGCTGGCGTCAGCAGGCAAACACTGGTGGTGCTGGGAGGACGATAAAGGGAGATTGAAGCAGTACTGGAAAGCAGAAGAGAGTCTGCCAAGAATCCCAGCCTCTGCTGGGAGTAAAAACCTCTTTGCTTCCCCAGTGCGCTGGGTCAGGCCTTGGAGCTGGGGAGTGGCAGCAGGTGAGGGGCGAAGCTGAGGGTCAGGTCAGACCAGGCAAAACAGACAGTAAAATCCTGGCTCCCCCAAAATTCACTGATAATCCTGCCGGCAGCACCCCTGGGGCCGAGGAAGCTTCCTGAGAAAGGCCTTTGGGCAGTCGGTGAGTAGGTGGTTGGCCCAAATGCCACGTTCTATACATCATCCCCAATACTGAATCTGCCGTGAGCATCAGAGGCACAGGGGAAGAGGTCCCGAGGTGAGCTGAGGAGAGCAGTGAGCCTGTAGCCTGCGGAATCCTTGTCCTCACCCGCTGCAGCTCATGAGTTTGGCTTTATAACCCAGCCTCAGGCCTTGGAGGGCTCTGGCGGGGGCAGTGTGGACAGGCCTGGGCACACTTGGGACACGTGCGTTGTCCCCTGCAACCCCAGATGTGACAGATGCTCCCTGAACTTGCTTCTGCTGCTTGTAGTCTTCACCTGCAACCCTGCACCCAGACGCCTGAGGACATCTGTTGTGGACTGGCTAGAGAACAGTAACGCGTTACCAAAAAACCCCATCAATAGATACTCCAAAATCAGCAGATATTCAGCACCTCTCCAGAGAGCCCCGATTCCACACCGGTTAAGTGTCCAGAGCTCTTCCAAGTCCTGCTCCACCGCTTCCCAGCTGCAGGATTTCTTCAGCGTAGCGAGAGAGACAAACAGCCTCTCGAGTACCCGCCCCTCAGACCTGATGGAGGGTGGAGGGGGACGCCTGACACGGAGCTGGCAGCGGGTTTGGAACATCTTTGGCGCCGGATTGAAGCGAGATGTGCAGCGCAGCCGCGGAAGGAGCCATCAGGCCACAGTTCTGCTGGGCGGGCGATGCCTTCTGCTGCCTGCATCGTACCCGAGGCTGGGCTGGGGTCTGTCCGTGGGCAGGCGGGAGACTGGGGGGAAAGAGCCCAACCTGAAGGGCTGCCCTGAGTGACACAGGATCGGCCAGAGGAGCGGTTCATCGTGGTCTTCCCTGAATGGGCCTCCTGCCCTTGTTCTTTTATTTGCGTTTTTAAACCAAACTCTTAACTGCGTGACTGTTGTTTGTTATTTTTAATCTAATTTGCTGTCAGGATTACTGTCTCATCATAGAAAAATGACAAGAAAATACAGTATTTCCCCCCTTAACTCTGAGTCGTCCTTCCTTAAGCAGCTTGAGATGCCAAACTCTTTCTCGGTGTCTCCCTGACCTGTTGTCCTGAGACATCTGGTCACCCACTCATGTGGCCTCAGGTGTTTCAGAAGAGCTCCTCCCCCCCTCTCTGGTAAGGAGAAGTACTGGGAGCGTGCGAGGTTTGTCTTTCTCAATGTATTAGAACAATGTAGGGCGCTGTGACAGTGTCACCTGCCTGACCCAGTGCCACCAGGAACTCCCAGCATCTCTTGTAGACTCCTCTGCTGGTGCCACATCCCTGGCTGAGGATTGCCAAGGGTAGTCCTTGGGCTGTCCTCTGGGCCGGCTAGAACAAGCTCCTGCTCAACTTCAGGCATCGAGCGCTCCTGTAGCAGCCAAAGTGGGACTCCAGTTTCTAAGTCCAGCCTAAGACCCACTAGGGTGTGGAGTTCGTGCTCCCAGAGCCTGGTGGTGAAGAACACCGGGCGGGGGGCGGTCCAAATGTAGGAAAAAAACCCATCCCTCTTGCCTGGCTGTGTGGTGCCGCGTCCTCGCGCTGCTGCACGGGAGCTGGAGACTCCACTGCAGAACGAAGGCCCCGTGTGCCAGGTGGAAGATAAGAGCTAATCCCTACTTTGAAAAAAAAAAAGCATCATCTACATAAGCAAGACGGATGCAGCCAAGTCTCATCCCGTCTTCCCAGCGCAGATCTAAGCGCGCAGAGAGCTTAACTGATTTCCCCACCTCCCAAGCCTCTGTTCCCCCAGGATGCCTAAATACCCCAGTCAGCTGTTGTCCTCTGGATTTAACCCAAAAGGGTTGGCTGGGTCCTGACAAAGCACTCGGGCAGCCCACCCTTCCTCAACAGCCCAAGGGGAGAACAAGTCAGCTGCTGCCAAGTGTTTATCGACGGGAAAGCGAGGGCGTTGTTTCTGCTGGGGCGGTTGTGCCTAAGCCTTTAATCGCGCCGAGAGTTCTGAGCGTTGCGTCTCAGCGGGGATAGTCACAGGCTTGATCTTGGCCAAGAGCTGGAGAAGCCAAGAGTCGGGATTGTCCACCCGTGGTTTTCCAGCCGGGAGCAGAGCCCAGCCCACCCCCGGAGCAGCCTGCATGTGGTCCCATGTTGTTTTGCCCAGTAAATCCTCAGGTTTACACCAGCTCCCCCCTCCCCTTTACTGCGCTGTCTCCGCAGAACTCTGCATGTGACAATTTGATAACACTTCATTAAATGTCTCATCTGACGCAAAGGAAAACAATTCATTACACGTCTCGTTGAGTAGTAGGGTGCTGGGTCCCGACCCTCAGGGCTGGCTTCACGGGCCTGACCCTTCAACCAGCTCTGCTCAGGGCTTTGCCAAAAGCTCATTCAGATAAGGACCTGCCCAAGGAGAGGCAGGATGAGTCCCCTCGTTTGTGGAGCGGATGGAAGGTTGGCCCAGCTGATCCTTGAGATCCCTTCCAACGTGGGATTCTGTGATTCTATGACTCGCTCATCTGGTTGGCTCAGCAATTTGTTCACTTGGGAAACTATTTTTACTCATCACGAATGACTAAGCACGTTGGTTTGGGGGCTGGTGGCTTTTTCTTTTTTCCGCTCTTTCTTGGATTTATTTATTTTTAGGTTCCTTTGGGAGGGAAAAGCAGCGGAGCACAGACTGAAAGCTGAAAGGACAGGAGACAGAAATCAGGGGAGAGGAGAGGAGAGGAGAGGAGATGGGATTCACCTCTCCAAGCCTCAGGCCACCTTATGGGGCTTAGCAACCCCCTGGGGAATTTTACAGGGGGAATGAGAAGGAGCATTCAGGAGCTCCTGGGCTTTCTCCTTTGGAAAAAAAAAAAGCAAGGGCAGGTCCTGCTGAGGGTTTTCCAGAGAGCCGGAGAAGGATTTGAGATGGGAGACTTTCTCACGGGTCTTAAAGCGCTTGATTAGGCTACAGCCCGCGTGTCTCTAACACGATTACAAGAGAATTGCTTTGGGGCAGGAACCATCTTTCTGTTCTGTTTGTCCCACACTTAGCACAGGGGGACGCGGGGCTCGATGCCGCTGTAATCCAGGAGATTGTTCGTGCATCCTCGCCCCGGCTTCTGCGGGAGAGCAAAGCGCTCCTAGACCTTGTACTGGGGGCTTGCACACGTGACCTTTAAAGACTCCTGGAAAATAGGAGCAGTGTGAAAATCACGCAGAGTATTGAGGGGTTTTATTCCTTGTGTCATTTTTTAAGCGAGTTCCCTAATTCTGAAGGGTCACACGCATGGTTTTGGAACTGGTGATGCCACGTATGTGCTGTTGTGGGCCATGGTAATGAACCTCTCGGTGCTCACACTTAGCAGCAAGAAAGATGATGACTTACTGACCCGAAAGACCCGAAGGTGCTCTGCAAGCTGTAGGGTTGTCCTGGGACTCAGAGAAGAGAAAAAGCAGCCGTCCAACCTCCCTGACCTTCCAGTCCTACTCACCCCAGGCAATGTGCCCATCTCTCTCGATCCCACCTTCCTCTCCACCACCTCTTGCCTCCTCCAGACCTCCTCTTTGACCTTTTTCTCTGCTCACCCTCCCTCCCCGCCTGATGTTAAGAGGAGCAGCCCCACCTACACCTCCACAACTTTCCCAGTAGCTCCTCCGGCCGGCAGCAATCTGCGGCTGAGGGGTTTCGTTGCTCCTCCCGAGCTTGTGGGAAAGATGCTCTGCACGGCTGCGGGTTGCCTGGGTTTGTGCAAGCCCTCCAGAAAAGCTGACGACAGCTGGCCAGGGCTCTGCCTCTCCTGCAAACCTCTTAATCCCACAGGAACATCACTCTCACCCCGCGCTGCTGCTTCTTAGCAGCTTCTTGGAGAGAGACCTGAGTCTCATCACAGGCACCCGTAGCACTAATAAAAACCTCTTCATGTTGGGAGGACCCAACTCCAGCGGCGATAAAGCCCAAACCAGAGGGCAATTTGGCCTTTTTAAACCAGCGCAGGTGCCTTCAGAGGGATCTTCAGAGGAAACTGGAGCCCCTCCGATCTGGGAGAAATTGGGGGCACAAGAAGTCCCCTGGAATCGCACCAGCCCGCGGGGATGATGAACACGGGAGGTGTCCCTACACCGGAGCCAGACCTGCCTGTGAGCAGCCGAGTGAATTACCATCTTTATTTCTTAGCTCAGCACTTTGTGGGCAGGCTTAAGGCATTTCCAGAGGATTTCCCTTCCCCTGCAGGTAAAGCTCACACCAACTTCTCTTTCGCCCAGCCTGTTTCCAGCACTCTGGGATTCCTCTGCTCCCCTTCCCCAGTGCCCCAGCCGAGCTGGCTGCTGCCTCGAGGCCACCTGCGCCAGGCTGGGCTCTGCGAGGTGACACGGTGTGTCTGGTGTGTCCTCGTGTCCTCACGCTCCCCGTGCCACGGCTGTGTCCTCCCGGGTGAGCTGCAAGCTGTCCCTGCAAGGCACCAGCTGCTCTCCGGCATCACGTCCCGGGGGGGTCGCTACCGCAGCACCCCAGAACCGGGTTTCCACGCAGCTCCCAGGGCAGCTGGCAGCGGGAGGCTGGAAGCATTTCCCTGATCCTGTGCCAAGCTTGGGCACGGCCAAATCCTCCTGGGCTTGTCCATCCTTCGCGACATCCCCACCTCCCTCCCCTAAAGCAGCCGCATGCCCCGCACCCTGCTGCCGGGGTGCTCCCGCACCGGGATTTGCTCAGGATTTATCGCCTCACACGCAGGATTTATCCCCTTGCCATTCACCCCCCATGACCAGAGCACTTTTTTTTCCCCCTGAGCTCTGCATCGCTGCCACCGACCCTCGCGCCGAGCGTCCCTGCCTCGCTTGCTTTAGTTTTTCGGGCAGGCCCAGAGGAGTGACCCCGCGCCCCGGCTGCAGCCAGGCCTCGCTGCAAAGCTCTGCGGGGTGATGCTGGGCAGAGAGGGGCCCCGGGAAGCCGCTGGGCCAGCACCCAGGAGATGCCTCTACCAGGATGCTCCAAGCAGGAGGTGACGTCCCGGTGGGGGGGCCCCGAGGAGAAGGGCTGAGCCACGGAGGAGCGTGTTGAGGGAGGGGGAGGGG
>WEIS01093968.1:0-19121 GCA_013389965.1 Todus mexicanus
GAATCTCATTTTAGATTCAAGAGAGAGAACATGGTAAAAGATAATACCTACAGTACATCACTTGTAAGGCTCAATTGAAATCACTCTAATGCCATGCTTATATCATAATTGCGTGTTTTAATAACCCCCTCCAACGTAATTTTTTCACTTATTTATATATTTTGGGGCTGAAAACAGAGAAACTGTAATTAGGAGGCAAGGTTCCACCCCTGCCTACCAAGCTCTGCCTATATAGGCGTAGATGTAATCCAACAGCTCCCTTTGTGAGGGGTAAAGAGAGCTGGGATTTGGCACAGCCTGGCATTTATGTTGGATTACATGTTCTTCAAGTTGTCTTTGTAAGGAAGAGATGCATGAAATGCCAAACACAATGAATCTATCCGAGAACTGACTTTCCAAATCAGCACAGCCATTTTTAATATGTAACGCAAGACAATTAAAGCCTCCAAAGGAAAAAAAAAAAAGGCAAAAAAAAAAAAAGCCTGCTAAAAGCACGAATTCCTAACAAATCCATCCAGAGCCAGAACTATTTACAGAAAGAACAGAGAAATGCAAAACTGCAGCTCCCTTTTTGTTTGGTTGTTTCGGAAACATCAGCCTATAGTGTTATTGCTAACTGCCATAAACTACTCTCAACATCAGTAAGCATTATTTTTTTTTTCCTTTAAAAAGACCTTCACACCAGGATTTTATAGAGCTTGATGGAAAAACTATGCATGTTCCTTCCTGTACCTAATTACCTCAACTGCAAAAGCTGCCAAGTATTTTGCCCTTTAGTTCTTTTAATCGTATTAGTGCAAACGCATTTGGATGCCAACAGAAACAAACATTTAAAGATTTTTGCTTAAAAGATTCCAAATATGTACGAGGCTGGTGCTAGGAAAGCACACTCCACTTCTTCCCAGAAAAGCGTAAGAGTTATTTCTGTGGAAGAAATATGAATTTGTGCCTTTTATAAGACTAAATGTCTAGTTTCGACCCAATTTAAGTAAAATAATGTCGATATGAACTGCTCTCACAATGATTTATGCTACCTTCTGTTACTTTATTACATTAGACATTCCTTTCTCTAAGCTTTATACTTTTCGCTGTGCTCCTAGCAACCACATAAAGGCTGAGCACCAACTTTACGCGTCTGGCACCCTTCCAGGCTCGACTGTTATTGATAATTATATTGAAGTTTCAATTTAATTGCTACTCTGTTGTGACACAGAATATTTTTTGTAATTAGGCATTTCCCATTTTCTGTCCATTCATTTATTTTTTGTATTACTGAAATCGTGGTTGGTTGGTTTGGGTTTTTTCTTCCTCCAGAAAACATAAGCAGAACAATGATGCAGATAAGGGTACATACATCTGTTACTATCATTATCAACACAGCGATGTGAAGAGAAAGGGGGAAAAAGAAATGTGAAGGGAAAAAAAATTGTGAATATAATTTCTCGGAAGGTAATTTTCTTTTCAGTTTAAGTGCTCTTATTCTTCTTACAGTTACTCAATGATTTCCTGTTCTAATTACAAGACATTATACAGAAAGTCGTTTTTAAAAAGGAAATGTACTAGAGCAGGAGGCTAAATAGCGTCATTCGTTTGGTAGGGTTTGTAAGTCCCAACTTTTGTATCTCTTTTATCAATTCTCTGCTCTATCTTTGTGTAGTATATCCTACCACAAATCTACTATTTCTTCAGAGGCAGTTAACACAAATGTATACATCAAAGAAGAAAACACACTTGCAGTTAAACTGCAGGCAAAAGAATAAAAAAGGGAAAAATATAATCTTTTTTTTTTCCCTCCTCACTGTAGCTGGTAAATTGGAGGCAAGCCAAGCCTAGGAGTGGAAAATATTATGAAGTAAAAAAAAGAAAAAAAAAAAGAAAGCAAGCTTGATTAAAAAGCGAGAGAAGAGATATTCAGTTCTAAATCTAAATGAATAAGCCACAAACTATTTCATAAAAACATACTGTGACGTAAATTACACATCAGTATTGCACTGTTGTGGTTATTTTGAGAAATGGCTTGTACTGTAAGTCAGCTGGTAAAACCCCACCCGTAATGATTTTGTAATTCTCCACACAGCAATCAAGGGGAGCAGTCTTGAAATTGCCAAGAAGGAAAACAGACAGAGCTGTAGAGAGCTTGTAATAAAAAGATAATGTACTTTTAACATAACAGAAGTAGAAGATTGGTTTTATTAACTAAAAAAACTACTTAAAAGGTCCCAGGCTTGCCATTTGTTTTGATAAATGTTAACACAGATCTTTGTAAGATAAGCAATGGAAGTATCAGGGGACCCAGATAAAATGGGACAATACTTTGGTGTCTGAGTAGCAAATTGAGCAAGGGAGTTGTTTGAAATACAGAGCAAAAATGAAGGAAGTTGCCAGGCTCCGTCCATCAGGCTCCTCTCCCGCACCATGTCCTCGCTACTCTGCCTTCTTTTGTTCCCCACAGTTACAAAGGGGGTCTCCAAGAGGATGCACAGATCATAATTATTGTATCATTGCTGGTATGCATGACTTGGACCAGATCATCAACAAGTGGCGCACACAGAGGTAATGACGGATGCATATGGATGTCCAGAGGGACTGGGACCAGCAAGGGTTGGCTGTGCTGACTGGACACGGTTGTGACTCCAACTTGACTACAGTCAAGTCACCTAACTATGGCAGGGCAGTGTTCAGGTGTCACTGCCCTCCCAAGGCCCTCAGCAACCCAATGGAGCACAAATGATGGAACTAATTTCATCTTGTAACGCAGTTTTAGTCTATGACAGTTGTGCAGATCCCTCTGTAGTCTGTAGAGGGATTTTCTTCCAACTTGCTGTTTTGTAAGACACGGATCAACTCACTCTCTGGTGCTACTACTCCCTCCTCAATGACAACTAGCTTAGTCCAGAGGCTTAACTTGCAGATCAAATTGAGTGAAATGAATTCCACCTAAGTGACAAAGCAGCCTGCCCTACACAAAGCCACAGTCCAGATGCATGCTGAAAATCCCCCCCAGCTCATATCTTTGCCACCAAAACAAAAAAAACTTGATCTCATCTGTGACTGGCTCTTCCGGCTTTCAAGATAGGATCGAGTTTTCTTTCCCTTGTTCTACTCCCTTGACAAGGACTTGGTGCAGCACGGCACGAGAACACAGGCGGAGACAAGACAAAGATGTGCGCACAGCTGACCCTTCAAAGCCAACGGCTGCAGGTCAGGCAGGCTCTGCGCATCTCAGAGCTGCCCGTTCTAACAACAACCCAAAGGAGATAGTACCAGCTTCCCAGCAGACAGAAACAAACTTACTACACAACAGAGTTATGTCTGGCTCCTGGTTTTCACCACTTCTCACATTGAATCCTCTGCGCAGACACAATGCTAAGAACCCCAGTGGGAACCCATGTCCCTTTGCACCAGGGTGCTGTAATCGTGGAGCAGCGTCTGAGGAGCTCAGGTAGCTGCAACGCCATCAAGAAACTACTTCTGCATGCTCTAGCACACCGATCCACCCTCTCTCCAGTGATTAGGGAAGACTTCTCAAACACAGCTCTTCCCATCCACCCTGCCTTTTCATTCCCACGGTCTTTGTTCACTCTGGTAATACCACTCAGTGTGCCTCGGCTGGCTAATTAATCACAAGACCTAAAAATATTCATCCAAGAATCATATTTCTCTCACAGATAAATGCACATACCATAATGATTTAGCCCTACGAGGTGGGACAGGAAATCTGCGGCTTTGGGTTTAAATAAATTTGGGCAAATTATTGACACAACAGGGATACTGCTTTGCTGGCAGGACCCACGCTACTCATCCTTGCTTTGAGAACCCCCCCTCTATTTGAATGCTAATGCAATCAAGAACAAAGGCAACATGTTGCAGGATAGGGAACACAGTGATTACATTTATGTTTACCAGATAACGATGACATTAACAGGTTCCCTGTAATTCTTAGGTGGACGTCTGCCTGCCTGATTTTGCTTTTCAATTGATCAAAACGAAAAAGCCATTTCTGTCGATGTACAGAATAAAACACGCAGCCTTTCTGCACGTATCAGATATTTCTTTTCTTCCCTTGTAAGGAGACGGAGCTATTTCTCAGAATTTCGTGCCACTTCCCCAGCCCTCTGTTTTCTGTCACGGTGCCAAGAGAGCATCAGCCGTTCAAAGAATTCCTAAGATTAGTTTAACATTTGAAAGAAAAGAGGATACTTACAAATCTACTGGAGATTGAAGCTACTGTTCAACCCAACAGCGATACAGTCGTTAAAATAAAAATAAATAGCACCATCTAACACATGCTTAAAGCACACGGTTGAAGAACATTTTACCGTCGGTGATTTGGATCTGAGTACTCCTAGTCCTACTTAATAGGGACAAAACCAACTCTGTTGATCGATGACTGACAGTATGTCCATATAATCAAATCTCCCACGATATTTATCTCGTTAAATCACTCTGAATTCAAATCATAAATCCAATTTTTGAAGAAGACGAAAGAAATTTAATACTGAAAAAAAGTTTCCAACCAGGCATTCAACATCCTTTTTCAGACCCTAATCTAATATTCAGCCCCTCATCACTGCAGCCCCTACACTGCGCTCCCAGGATCCTCCTGCGCCTTAGGAAGCAGGTTTATGAGGTGTTTCTAGACTCAAAAGAAGAGTGACTGACAATCGTCATTTGCAGCTTTTATATAGCCCTTCCATCCACAGGCCTCAAAAACTGCTTTATGGAGAAGAGTAAAAATTATTACGCCCATTACACAGAGAGAGAAACTGAGACAGGGAGAGCTTAAAGGATTTATTCTGCAGCATCAAGGAACTTAGAGAGCAAGGGAGAGAGTAAACGGGCCAGTCAGAAATCCTTGTCAGGGGGATTTCTGGGTAAGTGAGAGTTTCCTAAGTCTTCTCGAAAGAGAAGCGGCTGTCTCTGGCCACCCGAGCTGGCCTGCTTGCCTCTACCAGAGATGGGGATGGACCAGGCAGGGGCTCTCTGTTGAGGCTACCACAACCATTTTGCTTGTCCCACACAATCCCACTTCCTCCGTCATTTCATTTAGGTGCTGCCCAGCTGGGGTTACGTTCCTCCTTCACAGAAAGTTTCCAAAGCAGCGGTTCACCCTCCCACCGACGGCAGGTGATTGCTGCCCCAACAGCTGGAGGAGCACGAGAAAACTGAGCCGATGCTGGAGATGTGGCCAAGTTCAGAGCAGGGCTGTGAAATCATCTCCCTGCCTCCCAAAAATTCCCCCTCTCCTTACTCAGGTTGCAGGCATGGGCCAGCCCATGTCCAAACAGCCAGGGATGGCTACAGAAAACCACTCAGCTATAAAAGGTTTTTAAACTGCCCTATTAGCTTTCTAAAGCAGATGGAGATGGGGGGAAGGGGGAGATTGATTGTAGAAGGGAGCACATGCTGCCTGTCCTCTTGAATGTTCTGGGTCATGTGGACCATTCAGGTTGGATGTGCATCAGCTTTAAAACAAGTATTTATCCTGGTTGTCGTGGTTACTGATAAGCAGCTTCAATTCTGCTGATAACAAAAAGAAGAAAGAATTAAAAAAAGGAGGGGGGGCCTAAAACCATAATTTGGTAATATGACGAAGCCAAGAAGAGGAATTAAATCACATTAAACAAGCCAATTGTACTGTAAATGGCTCTGCCTCTGTATTTGCTTTTAAATCATCTAAGGCTCTAACATGGCAGCTGCTTCAGTTTTAACAAACAAACAGTAAAAATCCTTTTTAATAACGAAAGGAAATAATGATATACTTTGCTTTAGCTGAATTCAAACATAATTTAATTTTTCCTGAGGTGAGATTTGCACAGGGAACAATCAGATAATAAGTGTTATCATCCTCAGACAAAACTGAACCAGCACTTTGCAATTCAAAGTGCTATTTAATGCACCGTCTTCAGCAATCTCTGAACACCATCCAACATACCGCTGAACTACGCTTCAGTACTTACACATAAAGCCCAATCCTGCAAATACTTGAGCATGGCAGTTACGCTACCAACACAAGTACTTCCACTGCTGCCATGGCTGAAGTTACACATTCCCTAAAGCACCTTCATGATGGGGGTTCACATTCAGTAATTTTTCCTACAACACCTTCTCATAATCTTTTTATTATTATTACTACGATTATGTGTCTTGGTCTGCCCTTCTTCTGAAGTGCAGCACTGCACAGAGGAATTACGGGAGAATGAAGAACTCTACTTGCAGAGAAACACGTAACTAGAGCCACTGGCAAAAGAGGGGCATGCATTTTAATAGCGATGACCATTAAACACTGGAACGATGAGCTCAAGGACGTAACAGGTTCCCCAATCCAATGCTCAAGACTGAACTTTTTTCCCCTGAAGATATTCTCTGGTCCAATGAGCTTTAAACTTGTTACTTGCCCCCTGTGTTGAAGAGATCCACGACAAATCCATGCTTGCTTGGGAAAATTTTGAGGCATGAAAAACTGAAAAAAAAATGGAAAGCTGCTGAGAGTTAAACTGAATTATTTGGCATAATATCGGTGTAACCGTGTCTGCTGTTGTCTCCTCTCTCTTTCAGCTCGGCACACCATTCAAACACAAATGAGAGCAAAGCATACACAGCCTTACTTATAAGTGGCTGTTACACCACCTCTTGCATGCGATAGAATCAACCGCCTTCATTTTCCATTGCCCCCAAAACTGTGAGTCAAAAGCCTTATCTCGGTGTTTCACACGAGGCCCTTTCACTATCATTCTGAAAATTCGGAGGAACTGCGCCCTCCTCGAAATAGCAACGGCAGAAGCTGCTGGCCCCACAGCCGCGACGCAGTGGGTGAAGGTTGGAAATGGCCCAGTGATTTAAACAGTCGAGCTCTGCTTTTGACATTTATGCCCTCTTTGAAACCTTTAATGAAGTAACAACCCCGTTAATTCTTGCAGAGTATTTAGGACACATAAAACCCGCATTATCTACTATTTACCATTTGCTACACACAAGCAGTATCTGGCTCCGTATAAAAAACACACAAGCTCAGTGTAACCCTCCGCTCCCTGACCATACTGCTGATTTCTTTGACACATGGAGAAGTGCGAATAATTACATTTTACTGAGTGCGTCTCATTACACTGATTTAAGTAAGATTTCCAAAGCTGCAAAAATATGCTTTTCAATTTCATTTGTTTCTAGCAACTCGCTCTGAAGACGGTTAGTAAAACCTTCAGAAATCATCATCGATATGGACAAAAATTGTACCCATCTCATGCAGACATTTGACAGAGGGATAATAGGTCTAGAAACACCACAGTCAGACATTGCTTTTCTATTTAATGTTTCCTTCTGTGCCAAACATAATATAACAGACAAGTGTTAGAGAGACGTGCAGGGGGGAGCCTGAATAGCGAGCTTTAGAAGAGGTGCTTAATAGAGAAGCTGTACGCTTCGTCTTCAACAATATTCAATGGCAATTTATTTGCAGCCATTTTCTCATGTAACCTTTCACACGAGAGCAGGTAAGATACAGCACAAGACAATTTGTCAACTGCCAGAGAGGAACAAAAGGAACCATTTTTAATAAGCTTCAGCAGCCCCTTCTATTTGTTTTGCAACACGTTAATAACTTTTTTGGAAGCCAATCAAAGGCAAGAAGAGAAAAAGTAGTCAAGCTGGGAAACAAAAACCACAGTTAAAGAATTTTACAGATAAACTTGTGTTATCATCTGCAGCATAATAATGCTTAAATACAGGAGTGGCACAGAATTACAATTAGCCTGATGTCATTTATTTTAAAAAAAGCAAAGAGCAATAATAAAAATGCTATTGCCATATATTTTCCCCCAAGAATTGGCTGTCCCTTATCTCATGCCAATATATGTCCCAGTCAGAGACTTACATGTTCCCCAATACAACCTTCCTGTGGTTCCCCTCCTTCCCGATGGCAAGGTGAAACAACACAAGGACTATCATGAGGAAAGGCCAGCTGGGAGTTGCCAAACTGGCCACCAACCCAACTGCCCTGCACCACACTCCCTCAGCTACTTGGGGAGTCTCACCTCCTAAAACTTCTCACATTGCACCAAATAACCCCCAAACTGCTGCTCTGAAAAACAAACTGAACATAGCTTCAAGAGCAGTTAGAGGTGTATGAGTAAGTCAGTCTGTGGTTGCTCATTTAATCCAGTTCTGCAGTACAAGAAAGCAGGTTCAGGCTAAGAGGAGCAACAGGAAGAAAGAGTAAAGGAAAAGCGAGCTGATGGATTCCCCTGTCTAGGGTACGAGGACCAAAAACTCAGCAGCGTGCAGGACAAAATGAACAAGTCAAGTGTGCTGAAGTTCAGCAATGCCAGAGCCTTCCTGTGTGAGCAAGGTCACATCACTAGGTCACTCTGTGGCACAGCCTCATTTCTGTGGAAAAGGAATTAAGTACAGGTATGTGGGAGCTTGTGGGTCAGTTGCTTCTGATCCTTTCCCCTTCCTGCAGGCATAAGAGGTGGTGCAGAGAGCCTCCTCAAAATGGTATTGACCGATATCCATGCCAAAAAAGGTTTCTGCAGGGCTAAGGTTCAACTGTTGGACCAAATGTTCATACGAGCCCTCAGTCCCGCTTCTAAGGGAAGTGTCTTCTGGTACTGAGGAAAAGTCAGAGTGCCCAAACAGGGAGGCATCGAAATCCCAGGATCATACACTGAAAAACCTGATGAAGTGTTAAGCAATTTCATTAACATTATTAAAACGCAGAAAATTCCCTTGGAAAATTTCACACAGGCTTTCCCGTCTCGCTGCAGATTACTCATGGCCTGGGAGACATGTGAGGAGCAAATGGAGAGAAATAAAGCTTCTCTCCAGTCAATTTGGACCAAGTCCTAGTCTCACTGGTGGAAAGACCAGGCTTGTGGGCTTCGGTGAGAATAGGGCTGGGTCCTTTGAACTTATTATTATGGCATCTTTAAGAGATGTACAAAAGTATATGGTGAGAGAAGATGCACCAGAAAATAAAAGGAGGTGCCGGTGAGATGACAACCCTCCTCATTATGATGGTAAGATTCCCAGATTTCAGCAGATACACCCCTTTAGAGTTCAGCATCCCACCCCAAAAATTCTATTTTGCCTTCTAGAGGACTTTGCAGAGGAGTCTATTACATGGTGAAGAGAAAGAATCTAAGTATTTGCTCTTCAACAAAGAGGAAAGGCCATTTGGATATGAAAGGGCTCCCTGCGATGGGAACCTACCAGCCCAGCCCCACACTCCTTCTGAGAACTACTACAGGATTTCTTTTCCTCTTTTGCAGGACCAGGAAACCATTCCTGGAGAAGAGAAGAAGCCGTGCTACCTGAATTATCTGAAAAGGCCTCAGGTGGAGGCAGGGTGAGAAAGGATTTCAGGACAAGTTATGCCTATGAGCTGAAGAGAACAAGTAAGTATCCTCCCACTCTTTTCTCTAGGCAAACTCTCTTTCCAAGTTTTCAGTGAGAGCGTCTGTCTCCAGTGAACCTGCGCAGGAAGGGCCTGACAGAGTGCTGCCAATCTTCGAGAAAACCCCAGGCAGCTTTTGCTCGGCTCCCGATGGGCTTCGGTCCGACACCCATCAGAGAGGAAGGCTCCCAAGAAGAAAACAATCCTAACCTACTATCTACTAGTCTGGAGCGTGCTCTAATAATAGATAGCACTGTCTATTTCAAAGCACTTTAATGGACGCTAATTAGTCCTCAGGGCATTCCTATGAGGCAGGTAGATACCTAAGTATTATTTCTCCTGTTTTACATATGAAATAAGCTCATCAGAGATGTTCTGACTTGCTGAAGGCCACCAAATGAGTCACTGAGCTCAGCTCTCAGCAGGTCCTGGCTCCCAGACCTGTGCTCAGACCTCTCAGCCATGCCTCTTTCACAAGCACAAAATCTTCATTTCAAATGTGGGGGGAGAGAGGAAAGAAGATCAAGGAGGGGTGATAACACTGGGAAAGAATACTCTCTGGGAAAGGAGCTTCCAAAAGAGTGACAAAACAGAGCCTTGTATCTACCGAATGCTAGATACCAAATCTAGGGCAAGGAGAGAGATGAAAAACACACTGATAGAAAATCGTAAGAGTTTTTGTTATATATTCTCTTTAAGCAGTCACAGCTATTTATTGTGATTTGTTACCACCGCTCATGTCAGTTAAATGGTTTTAGACTTCTAATTTCTAGCACGACCACAAGTGTTAAAGAATGTGCAAGGGCAGCAGGCAGCAGCCCTGGGCACACAGAATATATACGCTTAGTACATACACGTAAATTACATGTCCACACCCACAAAGTCACACTAAGGTGTTGTTCCATGCTGAAGACCTTTGTGACTCTAGATACCATGCTGCCCTGGTAGGCAGGAGCACACCAATGAGGGATTTTATCTCTTTGGGAAAGAGCAGCAAATAGTTTCAGCCACCACTCGCCAATAGCCAGAACTTGCAAGACACCAGATATTAAATGAACGCGCTTCCTTGAACCAACATCATGCCGCATCTCTTGCTACTTACTCCTCTTGACCAGCGCAAAGCAAGCTGGGCGGATTGTGCCCTAAACTTCTAAGACTCCAAATGCAATGGTCCTCAAAAAAGTGAACGCAGTACGCCAACCCTCTGGAACATTCACCAATTGTTTGTGCTAAAAATAATCTTAATTTTTGCTTCTACGGGATTCAAGGACCAATCTCCAGCAACTACCAGCTACACAAAACATTACTTATTTTTCAGAGGGGAAAAAAAAAATAATTTATACAGTGCATTATCAATCTCCAATGGTGATGTTTAAGCACAAGTTTGATGAACTATATGCAGCATAATACAGCTGCTTTGCATTTTGATTCCCTTATTTATAGACCATGGCAAATTAATAACTCAAAAATGTTGTTTCAGGCAAAGTAATGGACACACAATAAAACTATTCATTTCCTCAAAGGTCACTCTAGGAGAAGCATACATTGTTTAGAAGCCTACCAACAATGCTATTGTTCCAGCGAAAAGTGAAAATATAGAATGAGCCGTTAGTGCCTATAGTTGCATCGGAGACCCTAGGCTAATTTCAAGTGCAATCTTAAGGCACTCAATCATGCTCTAAAATTACTTCAATTTTCCAAACTGTTTACACTTTTTAAGTTACAAATCCACTTTCTGCTATTTCAACTCACGATTTACAGCTCCAGATTTAGCCGGCCTTGGCCGGCTGCCAAGCTCCAGTCATGAGGGAGCTAATGATCTGAACAGATCAGTGGTTTATAATGGAGAAAAGCGCATGCAAATTTCCAGCATGTCTGCAAGTAATCAAGGCATGCTGACTATAAATGAGGTGGCCTCACATTTATTTTAGGAGAAATATCTGAAAGCCTCACTTTTTTTTTTTTTTTTAAATCCGGGCCAACAAGAAAAAAATGTTTAAAAAAAATTTAAAAAATTTAAAAAAATCCTCTTTAAAAGGTACTCTCAAGATTATTTTGAATGCTTCGAAATGGAACTGCTGGGCAAACAATATGGTAAAGAATAGTACAATAGCTAATTTCCTTTAGTGTTTCTATCTCGACCAGATCGTATCCTTATCGTGGCAAGCTGGAACATTAAACTCTCTAGTTCATGGAATCAAAACACAAGAGTGCTTCATGTTACATTATAGAAAAACGAGCCATTCCCTACAAACAAGGTCAGATTTCTGGAATGCCAAAGGTCTACATTTAACCGGAGCTGGGAGGAGGGGAGGCTTTGCCCATTCTGCTCTCTAAAAAAGCAGTGGGAAAGTAGACCAGCAATTGAAATTTGTTTTAATAGCCAAAATGGTAGAAGGCGAGCAAGAAGTCTCTCAGGAGATGATACTTAAATTAAGTATGATCTTTATTGTTTCATTACAGTGGCGTAGCCAAATAATGACTTTGTGATACTGTACAAATAATGCCAGATCCTCATTTTCTAGCGGAAATAATTGCTCTATTCTATCATTTTCTGCTTACTGTCAACCTACACCCCCCTCCCCACGTAAGCAATGCATTATGGTAGGTTTGGGGCTGGACTGAGAAAGTTTCCCATTTTCTCCTGTTTTAAAAGGCCACTCCAAGGAGGCATATTCTGACCCCAAAGAGGCTTGAAGAATGGAGCTATAAATATTCTTGTGTCGTACTTCATGAAATTCAATCCTTCATGATGGATATTTCTGTTATAACGTTATTACATGCCTAAACTCAATTGTATAATTGGATAGGGCCAGAAACAATAAGCTGGCATTGCTTTGTTACAGCATACTACACAGCTTTAAAATACCTGTAATCATAAATCAAAATAATTATTTGAAGTTCTGTCATGAAGCAGAACAGGAAAAGAAAAATTAAAACAAACTGGATGGTAAAGAATCTCATTTTACTTTCTAGAGACTGAAAGTTTTTACCAGCTTTGAGTCTCACCACCACAACTGGGAAAGTCTTTCTCCCTTCTAGGTTGCCTTGCAAGGCACCTTCTCCACAAAGATTTTGCTTCCTTACAGCTTTCCAACGCAACTGGCAGAGTTACACTGAGGAATCCCGCGAGAAGAAGGCTGGAAGAGACAAAGGGACCCAAGCCCCACTCCCAGACCATGGGTTCAGGGGTCCAGTGTTGGCCATCGCTGTTGGCGCACTTGGTGACTCTAGAAGCTCTGACGAAGATCATTGGAGTCCCTCCTAGTTATGGAAGCAGAGCTAACTGAGCGTTTTGGGGTTTTTTATCCCAGCTTGTGAACTATTTTGCTGCTCATCCACACAAAATAACGTACTGACTCCACCCTAACCTCTCTGTGCTTCTTACCTCTCCACAGTCAGGTTCAAAACTAACTGACTGTTTCATGCTCCTTTTTCTATCCCTAGAACACATAAGCGAGAGCTGGGGGGCGGCTTGGACAGAAAAGCCCCTGGATTTGAGGAAAGTTTTCTGCCTGTGGGTTTATTTTTAATTACTGCTAAGCAATTGCCTCAGGAGAGCATTGTTCAGCTGAGGGAGAGGACCAAGCAGAGGGGAGCATACGTGCCCTCCAGTGCCTCCCCTCAGTGTATGAAAACACCACAAAGGGCTTTGGGACAGACTGTATCGTGTGACTGTAAGAGGCAAAAGCACTGATGGCGGCAGAAATATTTCTTCCCTTCTCTCACCTACAGTTACACAACAGTTCTCCAAATCTCATCTTCACCTTCTCCAGCCATAAAGAACTTCATGCTCACCGGAGGCACTGGACTGAAGTTAGTATTAAAACATGGATCCCTCCTACAGCTTCACTGAAAAAAACCCCACTGCATTCTCAGGGATGGAGTTCTCCAAGAAGCTTCTGCTCCTGGTTTTATTGCTGCCATTGTAGGGGGTTTTTTAAATCTGTTTTTCGCCTTTCTTTCACTATTGATCTCTGTACGTCTCAAACAATCTATTTTATTACTTCTGATACTTATGCAAAGAATGTTAAATCTTTCAGAAAGATACTCTTTTGGCCAAGTACTTTATGGGTATCAGAGCTCAGCAACACTCACAGTTGTGTGTATAGGCACACATATATACTCGGAGTTTTACCACTGATGACTACATGGAACTACATACATACATACGGAATAAATTATGTAATTACTGTAACATGATTAAAACCCTCACTTTCTCCAATTCTCAACTTTTACTCTTGCACACTGTGACATGATAAATTGGAAAAGTAGCCCAAAATAGGTAAAGACCTGAATTCCCTTGGTGAAAAAGTAAGAGGAAGAAAAAACCCCTTGTCTTTCAATTCATCTAAAAGCAACAAAAAAGGACGAACAGAAAGATTTTGGGGGAAGAGGCAAGTCAGCTCAAGCTCAGCAAAACATTTCTAAAAGATAAAAACAAGTATAAATAAAAAAAGGCGATATAAATAGGTGAGGTGAACAATTCTCAAGAACAAAAAAGCATTTGATATCATCAGAGCTGGTGTCACAGGGTGGCTATTAACCAGCATAAACATTCATTTTCAGTCCCACTGAGTCACCCAGAAAAGCTGGCTCTCAAATAATGAGGCTGACAGAGACTGAGATCCAGTTCTACTTTTCTTTACTCCAACTTGGAACTGTTGCACAATTACGATACAGAACGTCAGGATACGATAAACAGAACTGAAAAAGGGAAAGAAAACATTTTTTCCCCCTACAAGTCAGGTTCAGTGCTTTTGCCTATTAAAGTAACCAAATATGTTTCTCTCTGAAATCAAAGCCAAAAGGCAGCATGCCAGGCACAGTTAACAGATAAATCAATGTTCCCGAAGGGCGGGCTTTATTGTTTTGGGGGGTTTCTGCCTGACAACAATCTCGCGGCGAGCAAACAGAACACCCACCGCACATCTTGTCAATCTACTCACATGAAACGGGGAAGGAAACGCGGATACTTTTGAAGATCTAGGCACTGTTTGGAAAAAACTTCATGTTCTAACCTCCCTGTCAAAGGTCACGGTTTTCATAACTACGAAGTCTGCAGCTATTGTAAAGCCCACTGCATATAACGTGTAATTGCAGTTAATTTATCACTCAGGTCACTGTATACTAGCCTGGAGTTTGTAAACAAGATTGAATCATAGGTTTCAATTTTTTGTGTCCCTTTCAAACTGGAAGACCTAACAGTTTCCTGTTCCAACATACAAAATCGTATTGCTTCTATAAACCTACTCGCGTCTCCTTGCCAGCAGTTTCCATTTAATTAAACTGACAGCAAAACAGGGCCCTTGCTAATGTGATCCAGACCAGTTTGCCTTCAATGTAAATTCTCAGGCATGAAATTACATCTGAAACAGACACAATAATCCCTCTATATCTTAGTCATAAGTTTAATCTATACTAAAATAACATTTTCTTTGTCTATATTGGAGTCTGGTTTAGAACTTGATGATCTTTTCTTCTCTTCCCAGCTAAAGTTCAGGGAGTTATTCAACTTCATTCACCTTACAGTCAATTCAGAGTTTTTCTTCTTGCCTGTAATTTATACATTCATTGTTGGTTTCTAGGTCACAGGTAGCAAAATGATCTCGCGTGTGAGAAACCAGATTCGGGACCTACTTTGAACTTTCACTTTCTGGAAAGGCAATAGGCTGGTAGCACTATAGACCTAGTTCACAGCTGCTTAGAGCAACCTAACTTGCCTAAGCTAACAGCCTGATCTTTCACACAGATCCTCAGGTCAACTAGCTGGAAAGAAGAAAACCAATGAGATTTACAGGCACCTTCAATAAAATGAAGGTGAGGTTGTTTGTTTGTTTAATGACCCATAATATTTCTCTCTCGTCTAGTCATTCTCATCAGCACTCAACCGATGCACTAATTTCTGCAAGAACAGAATATGCAAAACAATAGTTACTTATTGCACAGTAACCGCAGCATTCGTGATGAGCAACTCAGTAAATTGCAGGGTGCAGTTACGCCAGATGCAAGCGAGAAGATGGGAATTTCTGAGAGACGCAAAGCATTTTATTCTTGGCCCAGGGGCTGCCTTCTCCTGCACCAGTGCTGGGGCAAACTTGGGGACGCTACAGGCCCCCTGTAATTCCAGCCTGTGGCGTCAGAGGCCTTTGAAAAACAGGAAGGGACGATATCCCGAGAGTAAAATCTGAAAATGTCACTATTAGTAGGGGAAAGGCAAAATACCAATCTTTTCTTACTCAAGCTGGTGTGTGCCACATTGAGTACCTCATTGTGACTTCGCCAAGCCACACCTTTCCACTTGATAAGACAAAAAAAGCTTTATCTCTATCACTTAAACAGTGATTGAAGAAACGTTCTCCCAAACTGCCAACTTTGCAGTCAAGTCCAGGAACGATACTAGAGAAGCTGCTCTCCTTTGCTGCTCTGTGGATTTCTGACACCTGAAAAGCACATCACACGAGCACTGCTGCAACAGGTCTCCAAGTTCAACAGGAATTCCACAACACAGAATGATAGATCTGGACATTAATTTCGAAACACTGTGGCAGGATGGCCTGAGCTTCAGCATGCCTAGCAGTAACTGTCAGCTCAGCATTTTGATCTTGGAAATGAAAATCAAGTCCACTACGTGCAAAAAAAAGGGTTACACTTCTGATGCCAGCCATATAGGTAAACTAGTTGTTTTAAAAGGAAAACTTAAAGCCATTTTCAAGACAGATTTTGGGTGAAGTTTTAGCACCACCACATCTCCATGAAAAGCCATATAGATGAGTCCAAACACAGGTACCTGAAGCCCTTGTCTTTTGGCCAAAGTGACAGGCGAGCTGGTACAGAAGAGAGATCTGCAAAGCAACCTGTGGAAAAAAGGACTGAAAGGATAGTGTGCTCCAAAAGATGGCGTCTCTGTTATTCTCACTAGACCTAGTCACCTTGCGTTGCCAATGCCATAACCTGCTTCCACTTAGATCAGTAATTTCCATTTCTTGTTTATATTCTTGAGCTCAACACCTGCATTTTCTGACTACGGCAAGAGCTGACAACAGCTGCAAGGACAGTATCCATAAGGCACCCATCATCCCTACAAGTTTACAACTAGGGGAAGCAATAGCAGGGATTGCTATTGTCAACTGTTGCTGGTACCATGATGCCTCTGCGTCTTAGGCAGAGATATCAAAACGGTTCCTGCAACAAATAAAACTGAGAATCCACTTGGGCATAAATCTGGTCTCTGTGTTCAGGCCATCACACATGAGAGGGTTTTGAGGCTTTAGCATCAGTGGTCATTGACAGGGAACTGCTGCCATTTCATCTGGTGAAAGGTAATGCAAAGGACAAAGGAAGTTGTTGTGGTAGCTACTCCTCCAAGGAGCCTGGTGTCCTATTCTGGTTTGGACAATATGGCTAGCTGAGTGACTGGGAAATGGAGACGGCAGGAAATTCTGATAGATAAAGGTGTGTGAGGCACATACAAACCTCAAGTCCTACACGCAATACAAACAGACTAGTTCTGAAAGAAAAGGAGCAACAAAATGGGAATGGCAGTCCCACTTTTTCTATGAACACCATCACATTATGTCATGTCTTGATAACCTTCAGTGATGAAGTGCCCTATCAGCGACATTGAGCTCAGAACATCCCTTGCACCACTGGACACTCAATACATGGTCGAACTGGGCCCAAGGACCTCCGTTTCCTGAGAGCTTGTGCTCCAGCTGGAGATACTATGACCGTAAGAAGCACAAGTGACAGAACACTGTAAAAACAAGAGAAAACTGAACCACAGCGTATTTTCCAAGTTTCTACTCACCCAAACATTTGCAAAAACCTTAGTTACATGTCCAACTGAAAATACCTGCTGCCAAAAAAATGTTACATGACTAAGAACTCTGCCACATGCCCAGTGAGGTATAAATGACGCTTTCAGACAAATGCACTCAAAATGTTCTCAGAGCCTGGACAATAACATTTCCAAGTGCTGTTGTCACAAACTTCCTCTTCAAATAAGAACTTTAATTGCATTGTTTTCCTAAAAAGTAGAAAGTAAAGTGCTTACTTAAGGAAATCAGCCATGCACTAAGTAGTCTGACATTCTTGGGCAAAAAAAAAAAAAAGGAAAATTTCATTTGTGCAGCTAAAGACAATGGTCAGTCATTAGCATGATCAGAAATCACTGCAGGTCCTTCTGGTCACTGCTGTTCTGCTTCACTGTTCATGAAGGTCTCTTGTTTTAGAAAACAACAGTTAGCAAGTATTCTTCTGGTAGAAAGCACGTACACCTTTTCTTACTGTTACATAGACTTGGTTTACAAGGTGACATGAGAAAAAGAGTCTTATACAGAATAGCAGCTTTTCTTCATCTCTGTTCAGAATCAGCTCCCTGTGCTTCCTCAAGCCAATGGAGACGGCACGGAGGTGCATCTTTGTGCGAACACCACACGCAAATAACTGGCCAGAGATGAGGGAACAACTTCTCATATTAACTTATGTGGATTTGGTGGTATGTCTGACCAGTTAAAACTCTTTCAATAAGGCAGAGAAACTACTGAGAGCTTCTGCTGCAGAGGGTGAAAAATGCTCCTGTTCCATTTGTGCAAATGTGCTGGGCTCATGTTATCAACCACATGAATTCCTGTCCAGATCTCCCTGTCGCTCCTGCGCACCCTGCCATCAAAATAGTAGGGGCAAAATTGCCCTCATTTCCTGTATATTTCATATAGACCTAAACGTTCTTAAGTATGTTGTCAGGGAATATATTTTAAGGCTGCTATGTTCACATCTGATCTCCTACTCCAGGCTTTTAAGATATTAAACAGGCTTTACCCAATAAATCTCATGTTTTGCGCCTTGGAATCACACGGTATCTGAAATCACCAAAGGGTAAATCCTGCAACACTCACATTCATCATATGCAAAGCCAGAGGGTCCAGGTCTAAAAAACAAAGTCAAAACCAAGCACCAACCTTCCCTGCAGGGAAGCCTAAAAAAAACCCCAAACCAACAACCAAGCCAAACAAACCAAAAAATGCCAGTGGCAAGGTAGAGACACAGTCCTTATTGCTATCTCCAACAACCCTCATCACTGCTCCCATTCCAGCTTTGCACCACCTCTCTCTTGCTCCATCACATGAGGATCAAAGCTGGAGGTCATGGTGGAGTATGGCCTTGGCACTGAGCTTCTCATAAGTCCCAGGCTAGGCTGAAGCCTACAGAAAATGGCACTAATCACCCAAAACCCGAGTGGGACGATTATCCTGGAGGCTCCTTCCTGTTGAGGGATATAATAGCTGGGTAGGAAAAAGAAAAACAAGTTCCTCCCTCTCTCAAAGTTTTTCACAAAGGCAGAGAGGACTCTCTTTTCCTGCAGCTCATACTGCTGCGAGGCTTGCTAGGAAGCATCAGAGCAGCAAGCACAAGCCCGTGGTATGACACTGAAGAGTTACCACAAGAAAAAGAAAAGCTCCTTGAAGTTCTCCGTACCTGAGATGGAAGGCTCTCCCCTAAGAGATGTGTGGAGTAGGCAGCTGCTGGGGCTGAACACCCCTCAAGGGAGCAAGCCCCCTGACCTTGGTCTAGATCCCTGCAACACCAGGAGCCTATCACCCCAAAAAACTACAGGATCTAGTCTTTTGATGGTTTACAATAGCACAAAGACAACACATAAACCTCATTCGAGAAACATTGTGGGAAGCGTGCCAGCATTCCCTTTGGACATGAAGCCTTTTTTTAG
>WEIS01093969.1:0-10921 GCA_013389965.1 Todus mexicanus
GCATACACCCCAGTAAGGACATAGGGTCAAGGATAGCCCTTCAATCCTCAGATGAGTCCACAGCTGAAGGACCACAACTGATCCTCCAGGAGAACTTTGTCATGCTGTGCACTACGCAAACCTATCAAGGAAGATATCCCCATTCCAAAAGACCAAGTGGTGGTGGAAGGAAGATTACCTCATAACAAGGCTTCATGTCCTCTGTCTTACAGGGCACAGCCCTCTTCTCAGGGAGAGATTAATTTCCTCCCTGTGCCAAAAAGCCACCAGTTATTGATACTTCCCAGTGAAGTGGAATGAAGTAGGGAGGTATTTCCATGCTTGGGATGTGGAAGAACCAGCCCTGAGACATCCAACCTTATCCAGTGACGAAGTGGGGAAAAGGAAAAGAGGCTGAGAGGGATGCATGAGAGCCCCAGACGTGGAGAAGGGCTGTGATGGAGGCTCAAGAGAAAACCACAAACTTTTGTGTGAGAGTCCCTCTGTATTTGCAGAACAACTTAACTAGGAAAGTTGTTTTCGCTCTTCTTTTGACCACAATCATTCCGTTTTGTGTGCAGGGCAAGAACTCACACGAAGAGCACTCAAGGAGGCTGTGAAGCCCAGGATGCCCAGGGAGGCCACAAAAACCTATCCCTAGGTGCCTGACTCCTCATGTTCTCCAAAGTTAGTGTCATCTTCCTTTTACTGAGGGGGAAACTGAGGCAGAAAGCACAAGGCTCTGATCATAACATACCCATAATACCTCCTACAATGCAAGGCAGCAGCAGGAATAAGCTTCTGCCTGTTTATTCCAAATGGACATCTTGCAAGACCAAACCTGTAATTATAATGGCCAGTAATGGAAAGATGTTGGAGGTGAGTAAATTAAGACAGGCTTCATTTACACGCAGAAAAAAGACTCTCAAGGGAAGTGGCAGGTCTTGAATTTCTCAGACGGGCTGCTGAGACCAAGAAGGGAGATGAAACTCTTTTAATTTTAATTAACTCTTTTAATTGTGAAAGATTACATGCTAATAGCTATACTTATACCAAAAACTTTTGCTCAGCCATGATCAGGGAGCTTTTAGAAATTGCTCCTTTCATATCCATGGAACAGAAGCTCAAAACTAACGTGAGACCAGACCTTGACCACTTCTATCCTGATTTTCTGCCCAGTCCCTTTTTACTCTTCTTCTTGATCATAGTTACATTTTTCCTGAATGTGTTTGACTTTTATCCTGCAGGTATCTGCAATGACCTGGGGGATAGCAGCATATGTGGGCACCATTCTATAAACCACAAAGCTCCCTGCTCTTCCCTCTGTCTCCTGGTCTCATCTTGCTAACAGCTTGGCAAGGAAATTGCTGTACAAATTATGCTGCTTAGCTGTAGGTGCAACTCTTGAGATCCTCACACTAGGATCACAAGGCCAGACAAAATTCACAGGACCTAGAAACAGCTTCTTCATCCTTATTCCCACAAATGTTTTCCTGGGATTACACAGAACAAGTCGGGGCCTACAGCTGGTTAACAGAGGGCTTGCAGTAACAAGATGCACACTATATTAGGTTTAAATGAATAACATCGTCAGCCACGGGGTCTGCTGAGTGCTGGCAGCTGATCTCAGATGGTGTATAGCTGTGGTCTTAAGAAAGAGCACTAGAACTGGTGGAAAAAATTACAGCTAATTTCACTGTCACGACATTAGCACTGTAGTTTCCAAACACTTAACAACAAAAGACTATTGTCACTTTTGGCAGCTCCCAGCATCGTCATGCAGAGCTGAAATTTTCAAATTCACCCATTTAATGGGGAGCTGCGGAATGTTTTCCATAGCCTGGCCAAGCATGACTGTTCTGCTGGCTTGAAATAGCCAGCGTCTGTTTTCTGTTGCTAGGAAGACATGCAGCCTATAGAATCATAAAATCCTACAATCTTTCTGGTTAGAAGAGACCTCTAAGACCATCAAGTCCAATCATTAACCCAGCAATACCAGGTGCCTCAGCATCACACCTCCCTCCAGGGATGGGGACTCCACCACTACCTTGGGCAGCCTGTTTGAGGCCTTGACAGCCCTCGCAGGGAAGAAATTGTTCCTCATGTCCAACCTAAACCAACGCTGGTGCAACTTGAGGCAATTTCCTCTTGTTCCTCAGGAGAACAGATGTACCCTGCACCTTGCTCCAACCTCCTTTCAGAGAGTTGTAGAGTAGAGCCTTACAAGTGGAAAGACGGCCATGCAGCTCCAAGCAGCTTAAATGGGCCAAAAATACTGACTTTTTGGCTGGTGGGAAACCGAGAGATTGAGGACTCCATCCTCCTAGATACCACATTATCCTGTGATAATGTGATCCTCTCACCTGCATGGGCAAGAGTTGAACCAGCATCTATTAAACTCTTCTTTATGCAGATGTTTTTTGCGCTATCCCATGGTCTGTAAGCAGAGGACTTGGGGCTGGAGCTGTTTCTCTAGTACCAGTCATGCAAAGGATTTTATTCCTTTAAAATGAATGGGGTCCTGCTTTATTTTCCATCTTTCAATGCTCTTCATTTTGCAATAAATAGGATTCCACCCTGGAGAACTGTGGGATCTCAGTGTGCCACTCCTCATTAGAAAGGTGTTCAGGAGAAAAAAGGAGGGAATAAATAACCTCCTCATAAATCATTTGCAATGAAAGGGGTGGGTAGGCTAATGATTTTAAATGGATACTTTGGCAATTCCTTTAATGAGAAGGAGCAGGTAATTACATTGACCTTGGAGATCACATTGTTCTCCTTGGGCCAGAGGAAAGAAATTATAAAGATCACCAAGCACTAGCAAAGCAAGGGGTAATGTTACAGAAGACTGACACAGTCAATAGCTAATCAAGGAATGAGACATTGCTGTGTTGTCTCGCTCCTTTCCTACCTCCTAAGTGCCTGTTCTCATGTCTGTTTTTTCTTGGCTTTAATTTTTTGGATAGGTTAGGGCCCTCAGGTTTGATCACTTGTTCCTTCTTATGGAGACAAATGTAATGCAGTGGAGATTTGGTTCTGAGTTGTCTTTGCATCCAGAATTTTATCTGGAAGCCAGTGGGTTTCACTGACAACTGGGCAACCCAGAGCAACAGAAAATATGCTATCAAGCCAAACTGCTCCTAGAAAGCAGCCTTCCACCACCCCAAAAAAGGGAGGAAAACTGCATTTTCCCAATGGAGCAGAGTAGAGAAGTCCTTAAGGTTCATCTCTGAGTCAGTTCAAATGCCATCCTGTAACCCCAGAGCTGTGTTATGCTGAGCAGGGGTTAGAGTCACTGAAGAGCTAGTCCTTCACTAAGAAATACTGACTTCATTGAGAAGACATCACATGATGACTACTGAGGGTCTTTATACCATAAGAGAGCACGTTGGGTCAAAAATAGAGACAGGACAAGTCACAGGATCAGGAAGTGGGGATTTGTTTCATCCCATGTAGACATTTCTACCCAAGCTAGAAGCCCAGACTCGACAGCAGGGAACAGGTCCCACTGTGTATGAATCAGCTCACCCAGGAGTGAAGATCTGAGGCAGGGTCGATGAATCACACCACAGAAATGCCTGTTTCCCTCCACTGATTATTAAGGAAGCCTACAGTGCTCAAATCCATGATGATCCAAACAGGTGAAACAAATCCCACTGTGGGGCTGTTCACAGAAACAATTTCTTCCATCTGTCTCCAGCACTCAAAATTCTAGAGCAAGTGCAAGGAGACATTACTCCCACTTTCTTTATGACTGCACTTAATTTCTGGACCTTTCACAGTTCTACCTGCTTTTCACCAGTAGGAACAAAGGCACAGGCAAAGATGGGAATGGAAACAAAGCTATCAACCAAGACAATCTCTCTTCTCCCTCATTTCTCATTATGCCAACAGCCACCAAAGGTGTGAGGCCAGAGAAGAACAATTTAGGAACTGAAAAGGAGCCATGCAGTGTCACTTCCAGAGACTTGACTCTTTCAGAGACTGATGCTCTGGGCAGATGCTGTCAGCTGTTTGTTTTAATGGTTAGAACTGAAATTCTTCTCCAGAAGAGCCATTTGACAGCTTATCACACTGAAATTTTGCTCTTTCACATATCACCTGGCAAAGGAGACAGACTTCAACATCATCTGTCACCTCTGTTCATTAAAATATCAACCAGACAAATGAGTTCGGATAGTTGGGCAGCAGTAAGGTGGCAGAATAAAAGGCTGGGGCTCTGAGGGAAGCAGTATCTGCTACAAGAAGATGGGGCAGGGTCATGTACAAGCTTGAAAGCCATATACACTTGAGATATAAGAAATTCTGCTGTTAAAGGTTTATGAGAACAGGTAGAACCTTGCTCTCCTGCCATGTATTTTCCCCCAGGTTGCCCCATTTATGCCACAGATGCTTTCTAAAGAAAAATGAAGTCCAGTCAACTACAGTTAGATGCTATGACTGTCCAGTCCAACATTTGAGCTTTGTCTAAATTTGTCACAGTGACCCCTCATATCTCCATCCAAAAAGTTAATTCCTTGCCTGGCAACATCCCAGTGGGAACCACTGCTGGCTCTAAATAAAGCCTGAAGGAAGTTTGTTAAGAACTGGAAATGAAAGGTTAAACAAAACTAAACCATCTGAAGCTTGTGAAGGAGATTACGGGTTTGGCGGGATACGGAGCTGCTGTTCTGCAGCGTGGGTGGAGGAGAGGACTTGGCTTGGTGGGAACACGAGCGTGCCAGCTTTCTCCTTCCCTTTCATTCACTCCAACCAAAGCTCAGAGGTCTAGCTCAGGGAAGACCCCTGCTGCCAGATATCAAAATACTGAACTAATCAGTGAAGACCTAGTAAGACCATGCCCAGAGTTTTGTCCAAAATGTGATCTATGTAAGGTCTGGGGAAGAAAGGGGGCACAGAAAAAGTGTGATTAGTTCAAGTGTAGAAGCCTAGAGCAGAGAGAACTGTAAGCCTACAACCAGTTCATTCATATTGTATGGTTTCCTTCCTGCTTTGAGTTGGACGTACTCTAAAGAATAGCCTTGTGGAATCTGGGCCATAGGCCAAAGTAACTTCATTGACTGTTAAAACAATTGCAACTCATAGCATTTCTCAGTCTCCCCTGAAGGTCCTATGCCTCTCTTTGTACCCATCTTCTCCATTTACCTACTGCTGTACCTGCGTGGTCACACCAGCCTGCCTCCCCATTGGTTCTCCTGCAGCAGAGCTGTGCATGAGGGAAATTTTCCCCATAAACCCATTCATCTGCAAGCATTTCTTCCATCAGACTTCATCTTGAGAGAGACAGAAAGCACTCAGACATGGTGGAGATGAACTGGCAGGACCTGTGTGCAACAGAATGGAGAAAGACCAAAGAGCATATGGTTGTAAGAGAAAGAGACCACCAGAAATAGGGTGTGCAAAGGTGTAATGGTGCATATGTGGGAGAAAAAAGTGAGAGTAAACACCTAGTTGGAGGAGAGAACAGCATAAAGGTGTGTGTTTGAAGGAAAGCAATCCCAAAACCCCATCCCAACTTGTTTCACACAAATTTCTGCCCACTCTTTTTAGAAGCAAGCACTTGGGAGCTGCCCTCTAGCATGCAGCAGCAACCAGCCACTTAGGTTACATATGTTGAACAAGCCACGAAACAACTCTCTAAGGAGGACAATCATTGTGGGTCTAATTAAAGCTTGTCACGCAGCTCTGCTCGGCTGATCAGCTTCTGTGTGAATGAGATGACCTCCATTAATTTTATCTGACAACGATCGTTGCATCAGAGCCAGTTCCATATATGGGACCCGACACTTGCAAAGAGATGGACACAACAACCAGAGCTTGGAAGGTGCAGGAGACAAGGAGTACCTGGGAACCCCAGTTGTGCACATGGATGACTCTGTGTCTCTTGTCCCAAAGGGCTGAGGATGCTACCCACTGCCACAAGTGTCAGTTGGTGAGAGAGCAGGCTAGCAGAGCAGGGCAGGCAGAAATGCTTGGAAAACTGGGTCTTCTCTATTCAAAAGCATCATCAACCCTCTTCTAGAAGCATGGGATCACCTCCCACTGTCATTCAACTCCACCAGTGCAGCCTTTCAGAGAGGAGGTAGTGATTTTTAAATGGTAAATCTGCTTAGATATGGAACAAAATATAAAGTTATGACCATGCTCTTCCCAAGAAACTTCAGACTGGATAATCCCTGAGATCCTGTCCAACCTGGTATTCTATGATTCTATGATACGAGGTTGAACCAGGATGATGGATTGAAAACTGTTTTAAATTCCCAGGTAAATAACAGGGAACACCAAAAAAAGGATCCCTCTATGTGGCAGCAAGACCAGGACTGAAAACCGCAGGGAGCACCTGACAACATTAGGTCTCAGCTTGTTATTCTCTGTTAGAAAGTAATTGCCTTTCTAATATAAAAGCTTTTTTAATATAAAAGCTTTTAAAATAATTTTTTTGGAGCTGCAAAGCAAAGCCCCCATAAACCTTTCTGGATTGTGTTATCTTGGCCTCCACACCAGTATCCACAAGTCTCTCCAATAAAAACCTAACCGCATTGCCAAAATCCAATGTTCTCATTAGCATGATCAGTTAATTAGGGCTCAGCTCCCTGTGATTAGTTTAACAGGTGTCTGTTGCATGGCAAATGTTTCACCCGCTCTGTCTCCTCTCTGCTTGTAACTGAAGGTCCCATTTGTGAAGGGGCTCAGCACTTGGACTGCAAACTGCTCTCCTGACTCGTGTGCCCTGTGCGTGCAGGAGCTGTATCTCCAAGCCATCTTGCCAGGTGGGCATGCAAACAGTTTGTGAGATCTGTGGCCTCATTTTTTATAACACAGCCCCGAGTATGAGAAACCACAGGTGGAACTTGATTAAATCCAGTAGTTTCCTCTCTGTGTCCATCTCTGTTCTCACTGCTGCTGGAAACAATTTAATGATCGTGCACATGGAGTCATTACAAATGATCTAGTTTGGGAATCCAGAAACCATGGAGAACATTTTGGGATCTTCTTTTGTTTTGAGTAGACCCTCAGAGTGATCTGGTCTTGAAATCCAGGTTGCATCTGGATTTCACTGACCTCATCAATACGTAACGATCAAACTGTGAAGTCTCTTCCATCTAGGATGTGAGTGGGTGATTCCTTGAGCTCATTTAAGCTGGTACAGGAAGATGGGAGTTTCAGGAATCTCTCAGGAATGACATGAAGACCTTCGAAAAACTTGAAGACTGCAAGGTGTGGAGCAATGCTAAGCTGCTTAGCTCAAAGTCACTTGACTGTAGCAACATTTTTCTGACTCCTTATTGTCTACCTGAGAGTGAAATAATGAAGTATTCTAAAGTCGATCAATCTGAGAGGATCCTATGCATCCAATCAGATCCAGGTATTTGTGAGGCGGGGCACAGCAATTAGTGGGTACTTTGATGCTTCTGAAAGGGATTTTAAGGAGACATGTGAAACCTGTTATTGAAGGATTCCCTAGAAGCCAGCTTCCAAGCAGGTGGATTTGAATCTCATTCCTTCCTGATGGTGATAGCCAAGGTGGAAGACACCCAAGCTGAGTCTTTGATATGAAAATAGATAAACAATCAAAGGAAAGAATTTGGGAGGGAGGCAGAGGGCCACTTTGTCTCCTTCAGGCTGCTCACTAGGAACCGGTCTTATGCAGGATAGGGTTGCTACATTTTTAGTGCAAGGACTCTCTCTGTTCATTACCACCTTTTCTAGTAAAAGTTTCTGTTTGTCTCCTTGAATCTCCATGCCTGAAGAATTTCCTTCTTTTTCCTTGGGTTATTTTTCTTTCTCTTTTTCTCTTTTTCTCTTTTTCTCTTTTTCTCTTTTTCTCTTTTTCTCTTTTTCTCTTTTTCTCTTTTTCTCTTTTTCTCTTTTTTTCTCTTTTTCTCTTTTTCTCTTTTTCTCTTTTTGTTTTTCCCCCAGTACCTTTGCATTGTTTATTGCACCAATTGTCTCACTGTGTCCTGTCTCCTCGGTGCTGGGTAACTTGATTCTAATACTGATACTCTGCTGCATCACCTCAAGGGAACTTTGACAAAAACAATGGGTTAGACTCTTTGTCTAATCAGAACAATAGAGTCCTAGTTAAATCATTAGCTTTAGCTTTTTTTGCCTTACTGGTACATCAACCAGCTTACCCCATCTGAAGATCCAGCCATATGATGCTACTCAGACACCAAGCCACAATACTGCAATGGAAAATCAAGGCCACTTAGTACTCTTAGGTTTCATTACAGCAAAAATGTTCCTTAGAGTTGGAATGACAACAAAGACATTCATGTTTCATTCTGACTCCTCTAGCTCAATGTATTATCTCTGAAAGATAGAAAGACATTAATTCTATGTGCAAAGAATGTCTGGTAAACTGCCAGATATTTTTTTTTCCTTTTAATTACTGAAAAGGAAGATGGGGAACTGGCTCCCTACCTAAGATCTAGAGGTAAAAGCATTTCACGATGAGAAATAACTTCAGCAAACATCCTTCCCCTTATCTCTCACAGTTCCTCTAGGCTCATTTTGATTTATTTTTTCTTACAAGCAAATCCTGTGTAGTTAATAAGCAGGGTGATAAAAAGAAATCAATGCTCCGTATCCACACTGACACACTTCTGCTCCGAGCACAATTTTGCCAGCATGCCTCTTAAGGTCTCAGTCATCTCTCTCTGTTTTGTCCTCTCGTTGGTGGTTGCACATCAAATAAAAAGGGGAAAAAGGAAAATCAGGCTGAAACACAGCATGTAAGATGCTGAGATGTAGAGAAAGAAAGGTACAGGGAATGGTCCTCACAGCTGGGCTGATGGAGAGGCAGCAATGGTCTGCAATTGGCTTGCAAATATAAGAATTTCAGTCACTGCACTTACCCTCTATCCCTGCCTTGTCATGGTGTTTAATGTCTCAACTTGCCACAGAATTGTCCTTGGGGTGAACAGGTATTTTATGTCATTATTGATGTTATTGATTGAGCTCTTCACATTTCAGCTTTGTTTTCCTCTGCCTTCTGAGCACTTGCATGAATTATATCTCCCCTAGGAACAGAAGGAGACTCTGGGGCATAAAGGGATGAGCTCCTACATGGTGTAGAGGGGTCATCCCAATTTGCTGCTGGCTTTGGGCTTATATCTGTCTTCCATGAAGGTTCCACACAAAGTGGTTATTGGTCTTAAAGCACATGGGCTAAGAGCCTCTTCACAGGGCTTAGACACCTCTTTTGCTTTTATTTTCAACCCCCAAATAAACAAGTAGCCACAGATGTCATGTTCCGAATGCCTGAAGACACGAGCACAAGGTCACATTACTCTCTCTTGAGATACTGCTCATCAGCTCCCTATGTGTGCTTTCCAACCTGCAGCTAATGAGACGTAATCTAGTTTAGGCTCATCCTCTCCCGTCATGAGCAAAGCTCAGATCAACAACAGCAGCACTTTTGCCCGATGATGAGTTTACACCCAAGAAATTGTTGTGGGTCAGCTGATTTGTTGTAATCTGCTCACGCAACAAGCACCAACCGTTTCCAAAGCTGTTGTAACAGCTTGCTTCAAGGACAGCGGTTACAGTTTGACAGCAAGACCATTTAGCTTTTAAGCGTAGGCTCCTCCAGGCTCCTTGAAGAGCACGGCTGTCTTTAAGGCTCATACTAATAGGCTCTTGACCTCCATTTGGTTCAACAGTTATTGCTGAGAAGAAATAGGAGCCTAGTGCAGTGCAATGGCTTGGAGATGTGGCATTCAGACAGTCCCTTTGCAGCAGGGATGTTTACAGAGCAGGGGGCAATACATGCAAACATCATTCCTTGTTTTATTCAGACTGCAAAAAGAGAGAGCAGTTTCCTGCCTGCATTTTCATGGGCAGGCATTCCCGACTCGAATGAATTAATGAGTTTCATCTTGTTCTCCTGCACATTTGGTATCACGTTGTCCTAGGGCATTTAAAAGAATTAGGTTGGGTGGTGGTTGGGGTTTTTTTCTCCACTAGAAAGAGACGTGTCGCTCCTTCCTTTCTGTTTAATTTCACCAAAGGTTTCCATTTGTTCAGCCTATTAAAATCCAGCAAAGGGAGGCATTTGAAAACTCTGTTGTGCTTTGCAGAATTCGGTCGCAATGGATTTCACAGGCCACACTGACCTTACAAAAGAGGAACAGGGTTTAGTCTCGCAAGACCTTGCTGAAATCCATCAGTTTAATTAGGGACTGTTTTGCAAGGGTGGAAAATTATTGTGCATACAAAGTGGAAATGACCCAAAATTGCCTCATTAACGTTGATTCATTATAGCTGGCTTATCATGAGTAGAGACTGGAACCCCCTGATGAATGGTGTTCCCTCCACATCAACACACTCCACATCTATAATGGCTGAACACAGCTTATTTTATGGGAGCAACAGCGCAGAGAGGAGGCAGGGCCACAGGCAGGCAACCTGGACATGGACCAATATGGTGGTGCTACCTGGCTTCTGTGTAAGTGTTCAGAGGTTGGAGCCTGGGGCATCTCTACAGTGATAGCTCTTCCTACTCACAGCCCCCTACCCCAGCCTGGGCAAGAGTAGTAAATTAAGGGGAGGGAAGCACAGATACAGGCTGGGAGATGAGTGGATTCAGAGCAGCCCCGCGGAGAAGGACTTGAGGGTGCTGGTGGATGAAAAATTGAATACAAGCCAGCAATGTGCATTTGCAGTCCAGAAACCAATCGCATCCTGGGTTGCATCAAGAGAAGCACAGCCAACAGGTCAAGGGAGGGGATTCTGCCTCATACGCCACTCTGGTGAGATCCCACCTGGAGTACTGTGTCCAGCTCAGGAGTCCTCAGCAGAGGAAAGACGTAGACTTGTTGGAGCAGAGCCAGAGGAGATCACAACAATGATCCAAGGACTAGAACCCCTCTGCTGTGAGGCCAGGCTGAGAGAGTTGGGGTTGATCAGCCTGGGGAAGAGAAGGCTCTGGGGAGACCTT
>WEIS01093975.1:0-11397 GCA_013389965.1 Todus mexicanus
AGCACAGGACAAGAGGGCGTGGGCTGAAGCTGCAGCAGGGGAAGTTCAGTTTGCATGTTTGGAAGCTCTTCCTCACAGCAAGGGGGATAAAACCCTGGGCTGGGCTGCCCAGGGAGGTGGTGGAGTCACCGTCCCTGGAGGTGTTTAAGGCCAGACTGGATGCCACACTTAGTGGCAGGGTTTAGCTGAGTGGTGGTGGTAGGTCCTGGGCTGGACTCGATGATCTGAGAGGTCTTTTCCAGCCTTAATTATTCTGTGATTCTATCTATTCACCTCAGTCTTAATCCAGCATCCACAAACTGTAGCCTCTGAAATTAGAGATGGGACAATTTTGATATATTTTTTCCTGAATCCAAGCAATGTACTGGCAAGCTGTCACGTGTAATTAAGCTTCTGGTCTTTCACGGTCTTATAATGTACTCTTATGCCACTCACCCCAGTTTTGGAGTTTGAAAAGAGTAATTAGTGAGCTATACTTAAAGATGAAGCCATCAAGAAGCTATTTTCCTTCTTTTTTAAACATTGATTTTAAAATTGTGGCTCCATATGCTTCATCCCAAGAATTTGAGATAACATTATTCACTTTCAGAGAAGAAAAAGTAACTTCCTCACTGAAAACAAAGTGTCTCCATTGCTTAGAGTTTAAAAAGAAAAACCAGACAGATGTACAAAAAGCTCACTGACAACATGAAAAAAAATATGACTGATTTCTGTGCCTGGAAAGATGTTAAAGAGAGGAGGTGAAGCCAAAGAGCAGGCCATCACAAAAATCGAGTTATCATCAAATTAAGCTTTGTTTCTTAAAAACCCCAGATCAACCAACCAATATATGATGGTTCCCAACTCTTATAAGCTTGCTTGAACTTAAACTTTATCCTTTGGTCACAATAAAATGAAACAAGGCAAGTTCCAGATCCCTCATGTTTGGTAAATGCTCAGATTTTAAGAGAAATAATTTGTAAGGGGAGACACAGCTATCATATTTGGAAATAACTCCATTAAGCTGATAAAATAATGCATATTTTTCACTATAATGGAAATCCTTTAAATAGGTTTTTTCATTATTTTAATTATTTCAGTTATGGAGGCACTAAGAATTCCTCTTCAGGTTCTGGCTGAAGAGAAGATATTGAGGTTATTCATGCAGCTTTTACCACCTAAAAGTCTGTTTCAGGATAGTCACAGTCACTGGCAAGAGGGAGATCACTTCAAATCATTTTTATCCTCCCTGTCTCCCATGTCAACCATGCAAGGATCCTAGGGAATTAACCTTTGAGATAAAAGAAAGTCTTTTTCCCTAAAAAATGTGTAAACCTCACACAAACAGTGTCTACATTGCAGTGTACCAAAAAGTGCTTTTTTGATGTACTTTCTATTTGCACTTTGAAATCTCTTTTTCATACAGAATCCTTTTCACCCCAGTTGTTTTTCAGTGTTGATTAGGAATACAAAGAACTATGAAGAAGTCCTTCCAAACATTATTTCCTCATAACTTCCTAACAACTAACCTCTGATTCACAGAGTAAATCCACATCACCAGTCGCTGCGTTTCACCTCGAGTTAAGTGAGAGGGAAAAAATGTTGAAGCACTGAAAATCCCAGAGGAACAAATTAAAGAGACCAGACAGGATAAAAAGGCAGCTGATAACAATACAATATTTGCCTTTGTGTTTGGAGAATATGCGGTGAAACTCTTCGAGAATAAATCTATTTTTGTCTCCCAATGACGATGCTCTTCCCTGCAACAGCTCGTCACTTATATCACTGTAATATGTAAATATATGCAGTTTACAAGCCTCAGGAAACTCATTCCGAGGTGTTGGGTTCTGGTTTGCCACCAGACATTTTTTTCTTGAAAGGTCTGAGATATCTATAGGTTCCTCAAGGCTTCCAAGTCAAACAAGGAGCTATCTAATTTATGTTAACGAGCAGCTTTAAAACACAGATTCATTCTTTTTTTTTCTTGTTCAGTGCCAATGGGAGATGAATTTGAAATTCAAGATCTGAGTCCATAAACACTTTCAACTGAGATACGCAAAGAAGGGGGGAAAAAGTAAAACAAAAGAAACAAACCAAACCAAACCAAACAAAAACATCACACAAGAAACCAAAGGATTACAAGTCATGCATTTCAAAGAAATGAAGAATTTCCTTGTCTCTTGTCGAGTAACATGCAAATTCTATTCAGCAAGTCTCCCCCCAGTTGGGGAAACCAAATGCCACTTCAGCTTCCCTTCCTTCTGATTTAAGCTGTAATCTTTCTCCAGGTAAGAACATACTTCTACGCACTGCTAAGTCAAAAAAAACCCCAACAAAATCATGCCTTTTGGTGTTCAGGAGGAAATTCCTCTTCCTACGTGGCAGGTTGCTTTGTTCCAGCAACATAATTTGAGTATACATCATATTTCTTAACAGCAACGATGCACGTCTACCCTCCCAGGCACAGATGCCGGACTCTTTCATCTCAGACAACACATTCCTTTTGGCCCTGTACAAAGTGACACTTTGGTTACTCCACAGCCTCACAGAGGTGATTTCCTTCCAGTTTGCTCCTGAAATAACGTATTCTTGGTGAGAAATGACATAATATTTGCTACGCACGTTCTAAAAATGAGCACTGTTCCAAAACAAAATAAATCCTGGATACTGATCACTAAAAAAAAAAGAAGATAGGATATGGGGGGTTTGCCATATGGACATAAGTCTTCACATAAGCATAAAAATTTCTAGCCATCCAGGCATGAGGTTACATAAATAAATCCTCATTCTGTGCTCCCAAAGAAAAAGAAAAAAGAAAAGTGTCAGTGCCGCTGTCTGCAAAACCAATAATTTTTCAGCAACAGAAAAGGGGAAGCCCTGTGCTGACAAGGTTCCCATAACCATCAGCTGCTTTATTTTCTTCTCCTTGTCAAGGCAGAAGGCTTGGAGCCGCTATACAAAGAGACAGATGAAAAAAACAAACCAGCAGGTCCTGCAGATGAACCCCATTAAAGAAGCAAGACAGATACGGCTGTCTCCAAAAGCAGAAGAATTGAGATGAAGTATTGCTACGAGTCCCACCCTGGCAGAGATGCTAATGGAGACAGCTAAAGAAAGTTTCAGCATTTTTTCAGAGGCCTGGAGCACCTTCTTTATGGGGACAGGTTGAGGGAGTTGGGCTTGTTCAACGGAGAGAAGAGAAGGCTCCAGGGAGACCTTCTAGTGGCCTTCCAGTACCTGAAGGGGGCTACGAGAAAGCTGGGGAGGGATATTTCACAAGGGTTTGTAGTGATAGGACAAGAGGCAATGGCTTCAAGCTAGAAGAGTGTAGATTTAGACTAGATGTTAGGAAGAAATTTATTACAGTGAGGGTGGTGAGACATGGTCACGGGTTGCCCAGGGAAGCTGTGGATGCTCCATCCCTGGATGTGTTCAAATCCAGGTTGTACAGAGTCTTGAGCAACCTGCTCTAGTGGGATGTGTCCCTGACATGGTAGGGGGGTTGGAACGAGATGATCTTGAAGATTCCTTTCAACCCAAACCATTCTATCATTCTATGAAGTGTTCTGTTTCTTTGGGCAGATACAGCAGCTGAATCATTTTTTAATTTTCAATCAAATACACTTGTTTGCATTTTAAAAAACATGAAAAACCCAGGTTTTCCATAGAAAAAAAGCCCAAAGCTTGTCCTTTGCTGTGCATTGGATCAGTGATGCAGCTATTTGACTATAAACTCAAATGGATCAAAAAGGTTTCGTGCTCTTCAATCACCAGCACTACCAATTAAGAGAAGCCTGAAATACAAATCAGATATCTGAAAGTTGGATAAAGTACCATACTAACAAAATACTGCTTCTCACGTGTACCTTTTGAATAAAACAACTCCAGAAACTGTTGCCAAGATACATAGACACTGCACGAACAAATGTGGGTTTAACATAGGCTGCACGGGCAGTCTGCAAAGAAGAAATTATCTGTAGAGTGACATAGCAAGAAAGCTGATGGATACTCTGACAATATGGAAACGTAAAGCAGAAAGGTAAGTGGATACTCTAAGGAGCAGAGCAATAAACAAAGCAACAAAAAAAGAGAATAAAAGAAACACTAAAATGACCACAATGAGACCTTGTTAAAAGCTAATGTAGAGGTAGCTGTTCTGCCCTTAAAAAACAAACACAGAGTCATGGTTGCTTCTCTACACAAAAATAACAGCATTAAAGCCCAAGTAATGGAATCACATTTGAGTCACGGCACTTAGGAGTAGGTTACAATTGCAAAGAAGTGTTTTAAAAACAAACGAAGAATATTTGTGAGAAGAAGTCCGCAGCACATTGTCACAGAGAAAAATTGGTTTGGGACTATTTTAAGGTTATACAATGTGCAAGTTAATGAGAATAGTGGAAGAACTAAAGCTACAGGAATTACGTCCTCCAGAAGCACGAGGACAAAGTATGGGCTGGAGAGAAAAGCCATCGTGACACATGGCAAAGCTAAAAGAATGGATTTGAACTGAAGACAAAAACATATAGACCTGTTAAATTTTGAAGACACCATTGATTTAGAAATGAAGGATGGGTTCCAACATTCTTTCTTCATTGCAAGACATATGGTTAGAGTGTCAGCCCTGCAGTATCTTTCCAGTTTATATATTAATTTAACTTTGGTGAAACACTGTAACTTCAAGAGGACAAGGAATTGCTACTTTCTTATTAATGAAGACTAAATGTGATGTAGACCATGATACCATGAAAATGTAGTCCCAGAAGAAATACAAGAGGTGGTTAATTCTGCATACGACTAAATAAATTCCATTACATACAAGGAAGTTGGTGTTGACACTGAATTCTGACTTCTCAAAGCATTGGAGGTCGTCAGATTCATACAGTATTTAATAAGGATGAAAAGCCAGAATTGTCTTTTCTCCATACTGTCTGCTTGAGCCTGAAACCTTTGTTGGGTTGTCATATCTACTAGTGATAGGATGTATGGTCTGAAGCTGCAGCAGGGGAGGGTTAGGTTGGATATTCGGAAGCTCTTCCTCACAGCAAGGGGGATAAAACCCTGGGATGGCCTGCCCAGGGAGGNCCAGATTTCTTGTAGCCCCAAGAAGGGTCCCCCTTCAGGGACCCAGCTGAAGGAAAGCACGACAGCTCTAATGGCATCAGTGCAGCTCTTTTTTTGTTAACGGACCTATAGGTTCAAAACTGTGATTAGCACGATACTCACATATGCTAATCCTTATGATAATCTATCATTCTTTTCTGCCGAGGACAGTTTGTCTTCTGTCAAAATAGGCTGGTTGAAATATTTCTGGCCCTATAATCCTCTTTATACAGCTATGAGAAGGTTTGTAAATGGTGCTTGTTGCCATTTTATTTGTAGTTAAAAATAACAGGTTTTCCCCATACCGATGTTCAGATTTTTCCTCTGAACCATCACTATTCCTTACGGTTCTTGCTTAGCTTCTTTTGGGGCACAGACTACAATATGCCAAGTAGACATGAGCCAAAAGCGATGTCTAAAATACACAAATTCCTTTGTGCTACTTCTGCTTAGAGCATTTGCTCTTGTTAGACCACACTGGAAAGCACCGGGAGGCACAACGTGCGGTGCTTAGAGCAGCTCAGCAAAAAAAACCCCACGTGCTGCCAAGGGATGCCGCAAAATCGTGTGTTTATATAATACTATGACATAGCCCTGATGTCTTAGCTCACCCAATTTAAGACACATCAGAGAAAAAGGAACATTCCTTGTTACCCTCCACTCTGGGTTTATTCTTCCTTTTATCAGACGCATTCCCCAAATTCAGGTTCATGCTTTTCACTGTTAAGAGGTTTACATGATGAACCAGCTGTCAATGGGCGCCTAAAGAGGATTGCAGCTCACGTCATCGACGTGGCTGAGGAGGTAGAGTTGCTCCTATCGCTCCTAGAAAGATTAGAGACAAAAGAATATTTGAGGCTGCTTTTACTTTGTTATTTTAGCAGCGGCCAAAACAAATTACGTAAGACCACGAGAGTGGGTGGAAAAGTCACTGCAAAATATTTACCTACCCTCTATTCAAGGAAGTATTGTATTCATCTAGGATTAGACTTCTTACAAGAATTTCTTCAATAGCATAACTCCGTTTTTTTACCTAGAAAGGTTGGACTAGATGATCCTGGACGTCCCTTCCAAGCTGGTATTTTATGATTTTATGATTCTGTGTTAGTGCTTCCTCCTCCAACAGTAAGTGTAATGCCCTGCCAGACATCCCAGTTCACTGTAGCTGGCAGCATGACCATTTGAGTAAAATGCTTGGCCAGAGCTTCATTTGCATGGAATGATAGACTAACAGAATCTTTGAGGTTGGAAAAGACCCTTGGGATCATCGAGTCCAACCTTTAACCCTACTCAGCAAAGTTCGTCCCTATCCCATATCCCCTAAAAAGGCAAGGGAGTCTTTGTGGAAACTCTCCTCAAGGATACCAGGGACTAAACGGCAGGTGGACTGTGTTTCCCATCTTTACTGACTAGCACAGAAAAGGGAGTAGCTCCACAAGTGTGAGCAAAACCTTCAGCCTTCCACAGCTGCTTCTGGATAATGCTAATCCACCCGCAGCGCTGAGGCAGCATCTTCTGCTGCTCTTCAGAAAACCCTGAGTCGCTGTGATTGCCAAGCTGTTTTCTATTTCACCCTGCCCAGAAGAAATCGTATCCAAATGTGCACGGGGTAAAAGAACAAACCCAAGTTCATTCCTTCTGAACCCACCTGGTTTTGACAGACCTGTCTCCTGCTCTCTGTGCTGCCCTTGACTTAGTTCTGACCTGCTGTGGACAGAGCTCTGTGTGGTCTCCAACTTCTGCCGGTCCATTAGCACAATTATTGCAGGTTGTCCCTGCAGTCCTCTTAGTATCTATCAAGCAGAGAATTGCTCATTCGGTCCCGTCTGTAAGCATTTTGGTGACTCATTTATCAGCTTTTGCTGTATTTCAGAGAGTAAATCACTTGAGCTCCTTACGAACAGCAGGTTTTAAAAAGCCGTATGATTTGCCAGACTGCAGTCTGTGACCCTATTTTTTATTTTTTTGCATATACATAATTTACTGGCTAATTTCTCCCATGTGCATGATCTGTTTATCCGTCAACTTCATTCAATTTAACACAAACTTCAGTCCTTAAATGTATGACCACCACTATCCTGGAATTTTTTTTACTGTGGCTGAGGAATGATTTCCAGGGCTTCTAACACAAGGGGACAAATCACTCCAATGTTCATTAATTCTAATGTGAGAGACATTTAATGGCTTGGGTAAAGTGAAACACATCTCTGTCACCAGGCAGAAGCATCGTGTCACAGTTTGGGATCAGGGCACCCCCAAATCAGCATCAGAGCGCTCTCTCCCCCTCCTCACCCAAAAAGGGAAGAAAGGAAAGAAAGGAGAGAGACTTAGCGATTAGGAAAGGAAACTAGAACAACTTTACTAAAACATGAAATAATAAGAATAATAAAAAGCAAATATATACAAACATGTACAAACCCAGTATGGAACCCAACCCCCCCGATGGTAAATCCGTCCCCGTCCCCACTGATGCTGGGGAANGAGAAGGGAAGGAAGGAAGGAGAAGGGAGGGAAGGAAGGAAGGAAGGAGAAGGGAAGGAAGGAGAAGGGAAGGAAGGAGAAGGGAAGGAAAAGTTTCCCTCTGTACCCCTTGCAGGGTTGGAATGTTTTATTTCCTTGAGGGATTCTGATCTTCCACATTTTTATCTTGTTACCATGTCTTATTTTGATTTGGAAGATCAAGCTAGAAGTCTTCACTAGCACAGGACATTCAGGGTAAGCAAGAAATGTTGTTAACTCGGCTGCCTCATTCAAAGGTTTGGGACTGACAGTCTCATATTCTGTTAACTGTAGCTTTGGGTGGAGCTAGGATTTTTTACCCTAACTGAGGGTTGATTACACCAGAGCCCAGCTTACAACCATGGTATTAACTTGCTTTTATCTAATTCACTCCACAGATCACTGGTAAAGACACTTCTAGAACGATCACTGAGTTGGTAGGAAGACGATGAATATGCAACTGAAATAAAAAGGCAATAAAGAGTGAGAAAAAAAGTGCGAAGCAGAAGTCAGGACATGAGGAAAGCAACTGCATGAGACACACAAAAAAAGTAGAAAGATGAAAGGATTAGAAAAGCAATGAAAGCCACAGCAGTTAATAAAATAAACTCTACAAATGGTATTTTGTCACGTAAAGAACAGATGACACAGAAACATAAAATTCTAGAATCATAGAATCATCTAGGTTGGAAAAGACCTTCAAGATCATCAAGTCCAACCAGCAACCCTACTCTACCAAGTCCACCACTAAGCCATGGCCTCAAGCACCACATCTATATATCTTCTCAACTCCTCCAGGGATGGGGACTCCACCACCTCCCTGGGCAGCCTGTTCCAAGGCCTGACAACCCATTCAGTGAACAAATTTTTCCTCACATTCAGTTGAAACCTCCTCTGGCGCATCTTGAAGCCATTCCTTCTTATTCTATCACTAGGTACTTGTGAAAAGAGACCAGCACTTACCTCTCTACAGACTCCTCTCAGGTAGTTGTAGAGAGCAAAAAGGTCTCCCCTCATCCTTCTTCAGACTAACAAGCCCCAGTTCCCTCAGCTGCTCCTTGTAAGACTTGTTCTCCAGCCCCTTCACCAGCTTAGTTGCCTTTCTCTGGATGAAAAAACAGCCAACTGCTCCTCATGCCTTGCTTTTTGCCTAATCCTTGTCATATGTATTGCCTTTTTTTTTCTTTTAGATTTCCACCAAAAGTTCCAACTTCTTCTACCTAAATTCATTCTTACACGAGCTTTTTACATCTTCAGTGTTCCCCTCTTTGCTCTTCCTCTATATTTCTCTCATTTTCTACTCTTTAAGTTTCCTCGTGTGACGTGCAATATAATTTAGGATTTTTAATAGTATTAATCACACCCTGCTATCACTCCTGCTGTATTTCAGCTTCACCCAGTGTCCATCTGTAGCCACATGAAAGGGTTTCCATTTGTCATTCTCACTCTTCCTAGTGCACCTGAATTTTAGTGATATCTCCTCCCCAATGCGTCTCCCTCCACCTGTGTCTCAGAGTCCTCTCTTCTCTCTCCATGCTCAGCAGCAGCTCCCCAGTAGCATGGGCAGCAGCTGATACAATAATTCTGGGCAAATGCTCAGTACGAATTAAACTACCCAAGCTCTCTCCTAACTACCCTGACTGCTAGGAAAGGTAGTAGCCTGCAAACCCTTCCTCTCCTCTTCCTTCAGGTCCTCATATTTTGAACAAAATAATAGTCATTGGAAGAATCACAGGATTTCCTAGTCTGGAAATGACCTTTAAGATCATCAAGTCCAATCATTAACCTAACAGTAGGAAGATCTCGACTAAACCATATCCCTCAGCACCACGTCTACACAACTCTTCAATCCCTCCAGGGATGGGGACTCCACCACTGCCCTGGACAAGCCCTTCCAGTGCCTGAGAACTTGTTCAGGAAAGAAATTCTTCCTCATATCCAATCTAAATTTCCCCTGGTGCAACTTGAGGCTATTTTCTCTTGTCATATCACTTGTTCCTTGATTGAACAGATTGACCCCTTCCCGGATCCAACCTCCTTTCAGGGAGTTGTAGAGACTAAGAAGGTCTCTCCTGAGTCTCCTTTTCTCCAAGCTGAACAACCCCAACTCTCTCAGACACTCCTCATAGGACATGTGCTCTAAACCTTTCACATGCTTGATTGCCCTTCTCTGGACAGACTCTAGTGCCTCAGTGTCCTGTTTGGAGTGAGGGGTCAAAAGAAGCAAGAAGCAGCAAGTAGACTAGATAAAACAAAACAATGATGATTATCACAAAATTTACTTAGAAAAAATAGAATACCTGAGTGGCTGTTCCAATTCATATTTCATTATTTACTTAGAGAGAGAAATTGAAAGAGAAAACAAACAAAAAAATAATAAGAGTGTCTTGGAGTCTGGTGTCTCATACACGTGCTCAAGAGTTAGGAGGTGTGTGGTGACTTTCCCTCAGAGAAGACTGGAGGTTGGACGTCCACCTCCTACAGGTCATTTACAGTAATGGAGCCCCACAGGCATCACTTCTGTCTTGATTGGACCATGAAACCAAGCTGCCCTTCTCCTGGGCTCTCTTCTTCTGCACTCCACAAAATTCAAGGGCTCCTCCCCTACCTCAGACTCACTGACATTCAAGCCTTAAAGCTAAACGGTCCAAACCTACAGTCAAACATCAGATTCCACTCCATGACTCCCTTTCTTGAGTAGCTTGGGCTGCGCTTTCAGGGTTTTTCTTGCTCTATCTTTCAATCGCAGGGCCTGGGCCCATGAAAATATTGCCATGTTATCATGCAAACCATTTATAACATCATAGAATCATTACGGTTGGAAAAGACCTCCAAGATCATCAAGTCCAACTGTCTACCTAACATTATCATGACTCAAAGTGCCATGTCTATCACCCAACACGTGCGCTGTAGTGACTACCTATCCGCATGTCCACCTCTTGGAGTGAGACATGCAAGGGCTGTGGATTTCCAGCACTTCCTTCTCTCCAGTCACCGTCATGAAAGACTCCATAGTTCTTCATATAAAACTTTTGCGCACTTACGTGGCAGAAAATTGGAATCATAGAATCCTAGAATGGTTTGGGTTGGAAGGGACCTTAAAGATCATCTACTTCCAACCCCCATGGAACTGGAGACAAAACTGAATTATTTTAATTAGGATAAACTGGCCTTTTGTTAGTGCAGGTTTCTACCTGAAGGGAAAGTGTAGACAGGAAGGGGACGGGCTCTTCTCTCAGGCAATTTGTGACAGGACGAGAGGGCACAGCCTGAAGCTGCACCAGGGGAGGTTTAGGTTGGATATTGGGAAGCTCTTCCTCACAGCAAGGGGGATCAAACCCTGGGCTGGGCTGCCCAGGGAGGTGGTGGAGTCCCCGTCCCTGGAGGGGTTTAAGGCCAGACTGGATGCCACACTTAGTGGCAGGGTTTAGCTGAGTGGTGGTGGTAGGTCCTAGGCTGGACTCGATGATCTGAGAGGTCTTTTCCAGCCTAAATTATTCTATGATTCTATGATTCTAAATCCCACAAATCGCTCAGTGTGGTAGAGCTGTCACCCACACATGGGCACATCAGCCGGAAACGAAGCACCCAGAACAGGTTTTCAACAAAAACACTTTGCTGAAGGATACTGAGTGACTGAGTTATTTACTTCATCTTACACTAATAGCTGCTCCTGACACCAGCTGTCTGAGCCCCACGCATGCCCTCCTGCTCAACTATGACTGTCCCTGTGCAACATGTTTCTCTTCAAAATCTGGTTGTCTGGTTGGCTTGACCCTTCCACCTTATAATATATATTAAAAAAAAAAAAAAAAA
>WEIS01093977.1:0-20157 GCA_013389965.1 Todus mexicanus
TTTTTTTTTTTTTTTAGCCTAGAATGACCATTAACTCGGGTGGGTGAACTCTGACCTGCATTATTATTTTACATTACTGTCTCCTCAGCATTTCTGTAGTATTCTAACAGCCTGGGCATTTTACTTATTTTTTTATTCCCCGTCCATGGGCACAGGGGAATAACTAACATTTTTCTGAGTCTCCAAGTGGTAAATATAATTCATATTACAGCAAAGACATTATTACCACAAAAAAGCACTATATAACGAGGTTCGGAACACTATTGAAAGTTCTCGGCTGCATTTCTCTGGTGCAACAAAGCAGTGGCGCTGCAGTTTCCAGCACGGTGTGTAGAATCCTCTCGGCACATGGTGCTTGCTAACAGCTCAGCTATACGTTATTCTCTAGCTACAGAAGGTTTGCTGCTCTGATCACTTCTGGCCACAGCAGCTACCAAGACATCTTTAAACCTACGCTGTCCGTAAGGAACACGGGAAAGCTAATTGTTCACAGATGACTTTAAGCCTACCCAAGCAAATGTGCTTTCATGGGAGTCTCACGAAAGACACCAGGAGGGAACAGGAATTCCGTACCCGATTCGTTAGGTAAAAAAAAAAAGGGTTAAAGCCAAGATTTACGAGTGTGGCACTGCGGCAAAAGAGGCATTCAGTTCTGCTTTGTTCCGCAAGTTGACACCTTCGGTTTCCATTCCGTATTTGCTAACAGCGAACACCATTTCTTAACCAAATCCAGCCTACACATCTCTAACCTCTGCGGACAGAGCGGCAGCGGGGCATCACGACATCAGACCTCAGCTTGTGCTGCGACAGTCTCCCCGGCTAACCTAAACCGCAGCATTGATTAGGTTTATATGTATATATATATATATATCAGTCAGTCACACCCATCGTTACAAATATGTCCTAGTTTATTTACTGTACAACGTATGTATACACAACTGTGTTTATTCAATCCCTTCCATCTTTATCTCAAGCGCTCCAGTGGTTAAGGGCAGGCTGGAGACAACCTCAACATACATCAAAGATTTATCAATTTCGAGTCTGTAGTGATTCTAGTTTAACAGCAAAAGGGGAACGTCATGCTCACGCTCTGAGCGTGGCTGGCAAAAAGAAAGGCCAAAAAAATAGAGGCAGACTACATTTTCCTCTGGAGTCAGAGTCTAGAAAATTAAACAAAATAACGTTAGTCCAAAGGGGTGGGGAAATAAAAAGGGCGTTTTATTGAATGCACAACTAGAGCTATTAAAGATTTTCTTTCACAGAGGCCCTGAGACTTGAGTTAAACGGATTCTCCCTACCATGCGTTTCACGTGAAGTCAAACTTAAAGCTCTATATGCATAAACATTTGGTATGTAAGAGTGGACCCATTTTTAAAAAGTGAAGCAATAAAACCTACATGAAAAACAAATGAACAATCTGATTGGAGGCCTCTGTCCCTTGAGCCCTGCCCTGTCAGGCTGAACGTCCAATAAAATGTAAAATGCAGCATACATTTGCTTAATCTAAAATTTCTGTGATGANTCCTCCTCCTGAACAGTAAGTTCTGATTAGATGCTGAGGGGACTGTATTAAAGATACCACCCAGCGAAACCAGTTGGTATTTAGAAAGATCCAGATCCTACCTCCTCACCACTTTCACTTTTCACCACTTGCTGTGCCTTCATAACTTTGGTTGACGCTATCGCCGTGGCCAGCGCCTGCAAGGACACAGGAAAAACCAAGGGCTTAGTCTGCCCGAATGCGGGAACGGAAGAGTCTGGAGGGTTCTGGAGCACTCACCTCTGCTTTTAAGTCTGAGCGAATTCGGACCACGCACCTTTGAACAGCCATTTGAAAGGTAAAACTAATAACACCTTTAATTTTCAACAAGGCTTCTTCGCAAAGATTCCTTCGAGACTGCAAAACAAACAAAATCCCCACAACTAACATAGTCTCATAATACACCACGTGAAAACACTCACAATTAATTGCTGAGGGATTCCTGCATGTCTGAGGGCAGGGGGTTACTAAACAGCCTTTTCGTAAGAAAAACCAAGCCTTATATTTTAGCACACAAATATTAGACTCTCTTGGCAAGGAAAAAAAAAAAAAGAAAAAAAAATTGCTTACACTTTAGAAGTCAAAGAAGGATGGAATCAACTGTAAATAATTAGAGAAAAGTGCTGAAAAGCAAAGAATGTTTTTCTCCGTATGATCAGCTAAACAGTCCCCTCTGGTTAAGTTTTGACTGACTGAAGTGCTCATTGATGAGTAGTTAGTGTTTAAGTTGCTATTTATCAGACACCTTGCCTCCATCCTGACTGAATGCATCACAGCAGCTGCTCCGGCCTTCGGCTGCGGCATCCCCGGCAGCTCGCAGACAGCCCTGCGCAGCGTAAGCTGAATTCTTACTTCAGAGGGAAAATACTGGCTTGATAACCCACAGAATGTTACGTTTAAAGCAAGTGACATCGCCCACTGTGCTGGAACATTACAGTGACCTGTACTAGTTGCATCTGTTCTACGATATCTTACAATGTTCTATTTATTTTTCTTTTTACCCTTTTAATATTTGCACAAGATGGTCGTAACAGCAAAACACACTTGGAGAGGCTGCTAGCACAGAAGAGGGAGGAAGAAAAGATGCTCTGTACCAGAAATAAACAGATAGCCTTACACAGGGTCAAAATAATGTGGGATTTAATTTTTTCTTCAAGATTTGAAATAACAACTTCTTTCAAAGCATATCAAGTAATCACCGGTCAGTATTTGGAGTAGTTTCATGCACAAGTAAATGAAATTCTTCTAATCCCTGGAAGAACTAATCAAATTTCGGGTTTCTTTTCGCAGTTCAACAGATGTACTGAAACACAGGCTACCTCTCCTGTGCACAGGAAAGATGAGACACAAAGATGACAGGCTGCCTTGCATGAGGGGAAGGTGAAACTACTGGACACAAGAGGCAACACATTCATAGCTTATCAGCCTAAACAATTCATGTTCACATGGGCGTAGAGCAATTCTGTGACAGATTTGGCTTTCTACCCTGAGACCCCAGGTTAAATCACCTAGCTTAACTGGATATGAGGCTTTCCATGATCAGATAACTGGTGAATCACTTCTCAAAGGCAAAACTTAACGGGATCCGCGCAGGCTCCTTGCAAGGTGGAAGCTTGGCAGCCACCAGCCTCACAGCACACATGTAGTTGGGCACAACCCCGCACAAACTACAATTGGACACCTCTCTGCCTGGGACCCCTGCAGCATGGGCACAGGGCAGGAGAGGCCCAGGGCAGGACAGACGATACTGAGGTCATTTTCTGGCACACCGAATGCCAATTACCACACCCAAACAAATACTACTAAAACGTACAGACTGGAAAACTTACTGAGGGGGGCTCAAGTACAGCTTTGATTTTGCCTTTTTAAGCTTATCATCAAATTTGATAATTAGATCCTAAAATCAAAACACCCGACCCCACACTAAACCACAAACGACCTTTCCCCTCCTTTCCACAAAGAATCAATATCTGTTATCTGAGGTTTCAAAATCCACAGGCATTGGGAGATTCACAGTCATTCCTACCAGCAGCTTCTCCTTTCAAATCTAAATACAGAACACAGGCAGACACGGTGTTCACAGCCCTGCCTGTACTTACAACGCCTGTTAACACTCATACTCTTCGCTAATTAAGCCGGGAGTAACTGTTGCATGAAACTAAGCTGCTTTTATTGTCCACATGCTTCATCATCCTCCCAGTACCAACTTACGGTGACATTTAGAAGAGCATTCCAGGGGTGTTTAACTGCCGGGGGAGCACCTGGAGTATCACTAAGGTTTCCTTAATCAGTCGGTGACATACAGAGCTGCGGACACAAGCCATCTCCAGCCAGCGCACAGTCACGTTTTGTCTTGTCTTCAACAGTGAGCTAAGAAAACACACTGGTGTGCTCCAGGCAACTACAGAAGCCTGCGGTTTTGCTCTCGGGAGCTGCATATCTAATATCCTTCGCTGTTTCAGAATACCTTTGCCTCAGCACCCGAGAGAAACTCCACCAATCTCGCTAAGTTCTTTCCATGTGTCAAAAACCACAAATATTTGTAAGACAGAATCAGCCTACAGCCAGTAAAGTGAAAGTGGATGAAAGTTCTTGCTTGGAGATAACCTGTAAACAAACACATGAACTACAACCTTAAAACCAAACAAACTTAACAGGAGACAACTGCTTAAAAAACCCTTCAGAGCACAAAAGCCACTGATGTTGACAAAGCACCACCTTTTCTCGACAGAGCAAGTGCTGGGAGGATAAAACTGTAAAAAATATTTCCTTTGTGAAAAGTGAGCTAGAGCAGCATGTTATTTCTAAAGGAATTAACCACGGTCTTCTGAAAACAGCACAACGGGTTTGCTGTTGATAAACTGGGCCCGTGGACACGCTTACTTGGCAAAATGTAAAGCAACAAAGCAAAGGATCAGGTCTGATCATTTAAAACGGGTACAAAACTGAAGATACAGAGTCCGGAGGGCACTTGTGGATAACATGCTTAAACAGTCGACATGCTGTTTGGCAGCCGTAAAAAGGCAAACGTGGCCCTGGGGTGTTATCTGCAGGGGTACGGTAGATAAATCCGTAGAAGTTATTCTGACATTACATAAAGACTCAGTGAGACCTCATTAACTCAAATGCCATTCTGGTCACTACAGTAGAAAAGATCTCACAGACAATGAAAAGATGGAGCAAAACCAGTTCCAAGGAAAAGCAGCATTTATAAACTAAGAGTAATAAAAAAGAACAACACAACAGTGTCCGGAATCTCTCCTAACTAAAAAGAAACTTTTTTTTTTAGTTTAACAAAAGATACCCTTAAGTGAAACTGCTGAAGGCACCTTGTTTATTCCATTCTTTCCTGAAAGGGAAAGAAAATGGGGAGCAGTGGAAACACAATAGGGGATTTTTTTAAATAGTAATCAGAAAGCCGTCGAGGAGACTACCTTAAAACATCTTTAGATACTTTGAGTAAGCGCAACTGATGCGAGATTCTATACACACCCTGCGATCCAAAACATGATTCAAGGCAATTGCTGACGATTGATGATGCCACACAAGTAGCCTGAACACATTATTTTTTGTGGGCAAAACACGGGTGAGTACAACACGCCTTACTGACACAAACGCCGGAGGGTTCCTTACCGAATCATCAAGGCCATCTATATGTAAAACCACTGTCTTGGCACGTTTATTTGTGCTGCCGAGGAAAAACTGCGCTTTCCGCCGACGGTAATTCATCTCGTTCGCATTGTCCGTGTCTGACATGTTGGAAGACTGAAGAATATCATAGACTTCAGAAGCTAAAAGTTTCGTCTCTCCTGGTGTAGTGGTCCTTGAAGAGAAAAAGGGATTAAGATTTGTCAATATTTGGGTTTATATTAGTAATCCAAACAGCTGCTGACTGAGTCCTTGCAGCTGGAACACTCCGCAGGCTGCAGAAATGCATTTATACAGTCAAGTTTAAGCGGAGAAATTAAATGACACTATTTCCTTTCCCATCCTTCAGTTTTGATGTTAACCTGTAAATTCCAGTACCATTACAACCAAGTCTGCTCTCAGCCAACACAACACAGTTTACATCAGATTGACACCTACAAAAGTGATAGTAGATGCTCAGTCCACCACTGTTACTTTCTTCACGTTGAGCCTTTTTTTTTTAAACCAAAAACTCTCCAACTGCCTCGTGACACATTTCGTTTCCCGCTCGCCTTGTTACATAACACAAATAATTTCTCTGTAGAGCTGTAATCTTTCCGAATGTTTTCTTCTCCAAAGTCTCTGAGCATTAACAGCAAAGTAGAATCCCAGATTTTTTTAAAGAACCCGAAGGTTATTTCTGATGAGACTAAAATTTATGTACTACATGATGGCATTTTTTTACTAGGGGAAAAAAAAAAAATCCAACAGATAATAGACTGAAGATATATTAATTTCTCATGATTAATTAAAACTAATTTTAATAAGGTACTAATATAAATCTGTTGTGCAAATTCAGCCCCGGTTTAATTACGCCGGTGATTTAAAGCTATGTGCAGAAACAAAATTATTACCGCATCAACTTGCAATTAATCTTAGAACGATGAATGACAGCTTTGCTGCTTTGTTTAGCAAACACTACCTAAGTAATGAGTACCTCTGGATTATTTTCTTTTTTTCATCTGACTTCCTTAATTACCATGCATTAAACACGTTTTCCATCCTGCCATATGGATGAGAACGCTGCGGCAAGAGCGTCAGGAGTTCTCAACTTGTGAGGGTCCCAGCTAGCCTTTTTTTTTTTTTTGTCATTCTCTGCACCTTGTTTTGAGCAGCACCCGCTTGGAGAGGAAAACGGGAGTTCTTGTATCAGTACATCGATAGCATTCGAAGGGAAAAAAAGGGGGGGGGAAAAAAAAGGAGTAATAAGCAAACAACGAAGGCCTAAAATAGCAAAGCGTTTCAACATATGTTCCATTTTAAATACACGCTGACGTTCTGCTTTCCTACAGCGAAAAAACCACTTCTGTTAACTCACAGAAACAAGTGTGGGGAGCTCACAAAGATTTCAACTTCAACCTTCCATAACTCATTAGATAAAGCAAGAGAACAGGCGATAAAGCTGCTGTCTTGAGGTAGTAATAAATTAGTTTGTGCACAAGTGACATCAAGATACCAACCCAGGCAAGGCTGGACCGGATGATCTTTTGAGATCCCTTCCAGCCTGGGTTGTTCTCTGATTCTCTGCCTAGCGCTCTGCCACCCTGCTAGGGAACTAGCAGCCTCCAGTTAGAGCCCAGGAACAGTTGGTAAGAGTTGGTTACCATCTCCTTCAGAGGCGGTAACATCTCACATTACTTCAGCAAGATTCAGAAGATGCCTGTCAGAAACCCAAACCTTTAATTTTCACTGTCTCCTTGAATTCCTGTCATCCTAGATTGCTGCCTGTCCTTCCATCATGTTCACCCAAGGCTGGCTAAGGAAAACGAGCACGGAATCCAAGTGACATGTGCTGCATCTGTCAGAGGAGGATACAAGAAATAGTTCTCACTTCCTTCACAATTCAAAATTACTTTGTAAACATGGTCCAAGCACTGCAGAGGTTTTATTAGCGTAACAAGTCTTTTTTTTTTTCATAGTTTTAACTAAACTTAAAGGACGCAGAAAATTACTGGCTACAGCTCCAAAGGTGGATGTGCTGTGGATTGAGTACGCAGGCTTGGAAGGCCTGGGTGAGCAGCGCGCAGCTCTCGGCCGTACAACCGGCGTGTGACTAAGTATACACACAGCAGCAGTGATGGCAATAGAGGGGTCGAATAGCACCCTGAAGCACAGATCTTTGAAAAGAAAAATAAGAATCCATCACACAATTCAAGCCTAACAAATAAGAAGAGTTTGAAGAATAAAAACATCCTCGTTATCCCAGCTAAGGCTCTGATATTTGGCAAGGCTTCCACTCAGTCCCATACCAAATAACCTACTCAGAAGCTAAGAGTAAAAACACTTCTCGGATTTAACGTCAGGTCTTATAGCAGAAAAATCGCAAGCAAGCTGGGGAATGTAACAAAGGACTGAATGCAGCATTTTTTCCTTCAATTTACTAGTCTGAGACACTATTTCTAAAATGACCAAAGCACCTTTCCGAAACGCTTCAGAAAACATATGAAGCAGATATTAGAAATAGATCCTCCTATACAAATAGAAGTAGGTATTTTTTTGCTGATCCCAACCCTTTACACACATGCAAGTACCGCCCCTATAAGGCAGAACTAATCTTCTTCCCTGGGATCCTAAGTAATGATATTTCCAATCATCATTTAATTTCCTCGATGAATTTCATTCACTGCAACAAACGTAGCATCCTGTATGACACGGAAAGCATCAGTACGAATTGAATGGCTTGGCATGAATTCTACCTAAATACAGCGGTGGGTAAATGCAGCTGTGTGAGAAACCTTAAAGCATGGACTTGGTAAGGATTTATCATTGGATTTAATCGTGGTTAAAAAATGGCTAACCAATCAATATTCGTATCAACTTATGCCTGAAGACTACTGATGTGCTTGTTTCCAGGTGACCAGTTCCCTTCAGAGCCCATTCTTCCTGTATTTAAAGACAGAAATTGTCCTGGGTGAGAACCAAAGGGAGCAGTAAGCTGCAAAGAATCGCTCCATTCTGCAACAGGGGGGTGGGAAGCCACTAATCCTCGATTCTAGAAGTGAGACGCAGTGATTGACATGGTTTTGATGAAAACTTTGAGCATGAATGACAAGCCTAAAGAAAGAGCATGGTATTAGAGAGAAAGCAATCTGTTTCAAGACAGTTATCTGATCTGGCTGTTTTTCTGGCTGTTCTGCTCCAGTGCCAGGGCAAGATTCTTTCTCATCTCCAAGAATGCTGCTCTTTCTTGTGAGCTTTTAGTGCACCTCATGATATGGTGGGTTCACAAGCATATGGCTGCTCTCCTCACTCAGCCCAGGCAAGAGGCAAGTCCTTTGAGAACAATCCGCAGGAGAGCAGTACTGCAGCACATCGCCCCAGTGCTGCCCGCTGCAGAACACCTCAGCAACATCCAGCCCCAAAAACACCCAGGGAAGATCAGGTAAATTCACACCACAGCTGAATGAAAGGATTGCCACCTGCTTTCTTAAAAGAAATAAGTCAAAATCCTCAAGAATACAGACAGCAGGATCCTTGTGTTGGCCAACAACAATGTACCAAGGAGAGTATCACAGAACCACAGACTGGTGGGGTTGGCAGGGCCCTCTAGAGATCCTCTGGTGCCACCCCCCTGCTCCAGCAGAGTCACGCAGAGCAGGGGGCCCAGCATCGCAGTGTCCAGGTACAGGTGAAATCTCTCCAGACAAGGAGACTCCACAATCTCTCTGGGCAGCCTGGGCCAGGCTCCAACACCCTCACACCAAGCAAGTTTCTCCTCCTGCTCAGATGGAACCTCCTGGGTTCCAGTTGATGCCCGGTGTCCCTTGTCCTGGCACTGAAAATTTAGAGAAACGCCATGTAAATGCTGGGATGTTCTGAAGACTGCTGAAACCAAACCAACCAACAAACAAGCCTAAATATTAAATACAAGTGGTAACTCTGAGCAAGATAATTGTATGATGCCATTAACTGCTGTAAAATCAGTGACTGCAATACAATCTCAGACACTGAGCAAACTGAGCCATTAGCCGTGCTCAGAACATCTCCCTGATCCATTCCATTGTCCTCTGATCACAAGAAGAGAAGAAAATTTCGAGAATGGGATAACAGATTTGAACATATGCCATATGTTTAACCCAACTATTCATCTAATTTTGTTTAACTCTTGCTATTTATACGCTAAATGGAATATCAACTTTTGATCCTCCACAGCTTGGTAGCTACCATATGGGCATACTCTCCATCTGAAAAAAAAAAAAAGAGGAAAAAAAGAGATAACTCAAGGCCTCTTACTCAACTAAACTCAAAAGGCTTCAGAGTAGCATTTGCTAGGCAAGAGTCGGCGTAACAAACACAGACTCCATGTTGAATTTCACAGGAGCTCGTTCCAGCATCTTGCCTGCTAATGAACAATAATTATTTAATGGATTTATATAGCGCAAATCATGTTTATTATACGGCTTTAACAAATTGCATTGGGCTAAAAAAAATAAAGGTAACAACTCACTCTGGTCCTTATCAGTGGAAGAGACCAAATATTGGTGTGAAAAAGCACATTTTTCCTGGTAATAATGCCATAGCAGTCAGGTAGAAGTATTGGCAATGCTGGAATTAGGCGTTAATTACAATTGTATTTGATTTATTTGCTACTATAGTCAATATTAATGCATTCAGCATAGACTTGAATTCGTAACTTTGAAACCAGCAATTATTTAAGCACTGTTTTCATATTCTTGAACTAGTTCTTTGTTGGCAACGAGTGGTTTTGCAAAGCAAGCCAATGTTAGCAGTTTCACTACTAGCCAAGGGGACAGCAGCCATGCAAAATAGCTTGAAGCGTGCACCATGGTTTAAAAAAACTAGTAATAAATTGTGTGAATTTGATGACGTCCTGTGGGATTACAGAACGCGTCAACAATTTTAATTTGCCCCAAATTATTACAGAGGAGTTCCAATCTGTAAAGTTCAATGGAACTTTCTTGCAGAAGAAGATACTGTAGCGTGTTCTGTTAAACAGTCAAGTACCAAAACAGATACTTGAGTAGAAATACATCTAGTTCGGGACAACGTGGTCACTTTGCATTAGTTGTTCCAGAGTCAAAATCATAAAATCCCAGACTGGTTTGGGTGGGAAGGGACCTTCCGAGCTCATCTAGTCCAACTCCCTGCAGGGAGCAGGGACATCTGCAACTGAAGCAGGTTCACTTTGCGAATTTCTTTCTTCTGAAATGACAGCTTCATTTCGAAACTGCTAACAAAGACCTTCTCACTATTAGGATTTTTGGAGGTGTTCTCCTTGCAAACAGTGTTCATCTCTCCAAGCTTACAGAATTTGTTTAGCTAGAACATCTCACAAAGTACTATCTCGAAGCCAGTTATGATGATAGGGCAACAGCCTCTTCACCAGCTGATAGCTCTTTAGATATGTAGGTTGCTTTCCGGCTAATTAATCCATGGCTTTTGTCCCATCTTCCCAACCATCTCTCCTTTCTCTCAAAGGAGAAAAAGCAGCACTTCACATAAAAAGGAGAGAGTTACTGCAATGCTCCATCCCTACGACTTTAGTTTCAGCAAATACTACCTGAAATACTCAGTGCTTTTTTTTTTTCCTTTCCTTTTGTCAGCCATCATAAATTTAAACTTTGCTGGTTTCAATGAATAATTAAATTTTCAAAAAGTGTAGGTAATTAAGAGCACCAAAAATTAAAATTGAGTAAGAAGTCAGCAATTACAGACTGCATGTATTTTACCAGATCTGCAAGGGACTCTAATTAAACACGTATTAATTGCCCTAATCTTCTTAGGCAAGTAATAAATTGGAAGAGCTGATTAATGCACTGGATTTAGTTCAGCTTGTTAAATCTGACACCCTGGCAAAGGAAGACTATCTTGAAAAGCTCTTTTAGCTAAGTAATTGGAATTTTACTCTCAGTAATTTGCCGTTCCATAATAAGAGCTATTTAGGACGTTGACTCTTCATCAGTTGGTTTTTTTTTTTCCAAATCCATGTTAGCTATATTTAAACAGCACCATTATGCTGCTCATAAAGATTAGGAAAAATTATGAACTTTGACCTTTACTGTCCATCAAAAGTCACTTTCACTCTGAACACAAATTAGGGTATTTCCTCGTAGGCTATAAATCCTAATTAATTTTAATTCTAGAAGCTGCTAATAACATTTTATAAAGTCCATACGGACACATTAAGACCTCCACACAATTCATAAAGCCAGCAACTAACCCAGTTTGCAATATTAACCAACTGCTGGTGGCGGCTGGAGCACAATGAAGCACCAGTCTCCAGTGAGCTTCAAGTTCTCCTTCCTTTTTACCTATTTATGCAAAAACTTCCACACCTACTCAGTCACCTGGCAAGAGAGTGAAACGTGTTTGTGATAGAGTACAGCAGATCAGCCATATTAAAAAGAAAAAGAAAAGTTTGGAGGTAGGGATTTTAAAGGTCTGCTTTCTCTCCAGCACAATTACAGCTCCCAGCTTGCAACATGGAGAGATAGATCCACATCTGTCTATCACTTAAAGATAGGCAGATGTGGATGAACCACAAAAGCAATCTCCCCTGCTGAGGAAAAAACCAGCAAGTATGGAACAGGGCAAGAGAAAAAATTCTATTTGAAAAACGTTTTGAAGTATTCCATGAAATTTGAACAGCTTCTCAAATGTCCTAGAAAACGAGGAAGCCTTTCATATGAGGCATCTCAAAGTCATACATGTTCCAAATCAAGTTCGGTTTGAAAGAAAACCATACCAAATATGTATCTCAAAGCCTTCAAATTTTTATTCTGCGCTCCTCAGAGCTGACATGTCATATTTCTGCTCTAAAGTCTGTAAGCTCTCGTCTCTACATCCAAAATCTGTTAGTCTTCTGTTAACAAAAATGAGCGCTTATACATCTTGAACCTAATCCCTTTCCTTTGTTCCTCAGGTGAAATGCAGCACCAACTAAGCAGTGCCCCGAACACTCACTTGAAACAGCAACATGATTTTCACAAATGAGCAATAGCACTATGCGCAAACACCAAAAAGCTGATCAGGTGACACCAGGGGACTGGTAGGTCATGAAATGAGACACGAAGTTACTTTGAAGAACTACAGGTGAACTTGGATGTCTCTCAAATGTCTCCTACCCCATTTCCATGATGCAGGGCAGTGTATAATTTACTGCTTATCTCTGGATGAACAGGTGGCATTCAAATTCAAGCAAACCAACTCCAACTGTTTGCCAATGGATGGCACAGACCATTTAAAGATCCGTTAGACTGGTTACGACAGGCAATTCCACACCTCAACTTGAGGTCTCTAACACAGAGGCCTCTGAGGCTTATAAAAGACTGCTCACTGAGGAGAAAAGCCCTCAAATTTCAGGATTTACATAACTGAAAGCAAGAGAGAAATGAAATTCTAAACAAACTCTTGAGTTGCTAAGCACAACGTCAGTTCAGCACTGCCGAACATCAACTGAAGTCTGAAATATGACAACTACTCAGCTTGTGCCCTGCCTCTGTGCGCAGGAGCTCCATTTCATTTCTTGAGAAGAGGCGCCGCACCCCTAACAGTGGCTGAAGCCTTACAGTTCAGCCCTCAACAGGGAAAGCCTCTGGATGTTATTTAGTTAAGTGAGAAGTGAGTGAAAGTGAACAGCTAGAGTTACAAAGTCCTTGATGAAAGGGAAAGACTCAGACTGCAGGATGTGCTTAACCTGTCAAGAACAAACAGCCAGTGACTACAATTTCTGCTCCAGAAGATGCTGGGTTCTGTCATGCTCGGAAGAACTGTGCAATAACAGGAAAAGTAGAATTTTAACAGAAGTTCATCTCTCTGTGCATGATTTCTTTCCATTTTTTTAATGCATCACCAAAGCCAATGACCTAAACTTCAAATTAAAGGGCGGCAATAATCAAAAGATTTTAGATTAGATGGAGCGATACGCTGATTTGGGGAAGCACGCTGGAACGCGCAGCATGAAGTCATGAAGACCAAAGCATTTATTACTGTTTTTATTCACGTTTAGTTTCAGTTCGAAGAACTACAATATCTTCTGGTAAGCTGGAATCTCGCTAAAAGCTAGAATGTGCACCTTGTAAAGCAAATCTGAAGACAATCAAGACCTTGTTTCCTCTCCTACAGACTTTCTAGCACAAACCCACAGCCCCAACCCATGGGGTTTTTATGACATAAATAACTCCCAGCACTCTTCCACCATCTTTCTCCGTATTTCTGCAGGCAACACAAAACTTAGCTCCAGCATTTCCTGTCAACGTTAAAGCCTAAAATCCTGACAAGCACATGACAAAGTCTTGTGTTTGAAGATGTTATGTATTTAAATTTTCATGATATCACACTTTCCAAATGTTACAAGCATACAAATCAAATGTATGTTCCTACTCTTGCCAAAGAGCTTTCTAGAAAAAAAGAACACCTACAAGATTTCCAGTTTTCACAGACTTAACTCCCCTTCTCTCCAGGTTTCTGAACTCCACACTCTTTTGGTCCTTGAAATGGAAACGCAGAAACAAGTGTTGTCAAGTGATTTCCTTAAAATTCTTTAAACAAAGGTTATAATGACTGTTCTCTCGAGTAGTATTTGTAAGCTGCAGAGACTGGTAATGAATGATCATTCTCCTTTCAACAACTTCTTCAGGATGTCTCTGCTCTAAATAGACATAGAATCTATACTGAAAGTTAGAAGTTCTGAGATACGTGCTGCTGTTGCTACCTAAACCCTTCAGTTCTTGTTGCTATCATAAAAGTAGCAAGTAAAGGCTTCTGTATGTGCTACCTTAACTATGCTTGTCCTTAAAAAGGGCGAATAAAGTCCTAATTCCACTTTTCCCTCATAGATCCTGTTAAAAACACCTATTATTTTAAAAAGTTATAATTATTACATTATTCAACAAGACTGAGAACTAGTCTCTTCTGAATCCCAGTCAGTTAGCTCATCATTCTATTTGAACACCTGTGTTTGGAGTAACTGGTAAACAACAAGATGATATTGAGGCATAACATGGAATTTCACACCAATAAATAATCTCATTAGTTTCTGAAGAACTAATGAAGCAGTTTTAGTCTTTCTTAGACTACAGAGGATCTGTGAACAGAGCAGAAATTCCCCTCCAATTCTTCAGGTTCCCACTTCTAGATAAGCAGTGTCCGAGAAAGAGACACAGAACAGCAGAAGCAACACCACCAAACCTGGAGGGGCCGCGGGATGAAGGGATGAGCAGTCTTGGGGTTTTTTTCCTCAAAGAAACTTGTAACTTCCACCATGAGTAATATATTAGAGACTCAACTAACACATTAAAGATTCAAAAGCTTTCCACTTGAATCCCTAATAATTGTGCTTCATCCTTTTCTAAGGTCCTTGATAACTTGATGACAAAAGAACCCTTGCTATGACAGACTAACCTTTGAAGGAGGCTGGGGTGGGTTTTTTTGCTAATGATGATTCATCTTAGTTCATTATATTCATTTCTATGGGTAAGTACCTGTGCGCATCTTCTCCAGTGTGCACATACCCCCACACCTGCCAGGATCCAACAGTTAGCAACCTTAATGAAACCCAGCATAACCCAGCTGACACACTCTGCAAAGAAATTAAACTTCGCTCACTTCTACTCCACCTGCAAGATGTTTCCTCAACACAGAACTACAGATACGTAGCTCCAAAATGACATCAAAAAAATTATATTGCCTAAACAATTTCCTTTCCCAAAGGTGGGATTTGAAGAATAAATAAGGACGGTAAGAGAGCAAGGGAAGAGACAACAAGGGCAAGAACTCTGTTGTTTGGCAGACTTCCAAATGAGTATTTCTTGCAGACGATGCTCTAATTACTTTGTAATACCGTAAAATTAAAACCATCAATCGTTTACAGCCATGTAACTTCCACATGGAAGGATGCAGTATGAATTTGCTACACAGATTCATCGTCAAAGTTTTATTTCGCGTCAGAACGTTACGTTGCCGCTGTCTTTGGATCCGACAGCCCATCGTAAACTTACTTTTGTATGACATTCTGTAAGCTGAGCATCATACCCAGTTCACTCTTCATCTTCTCTCGGTTGGCACGGCACTCTGCCAGGTAGCGGAGAGCCTGCAAGGAAGAGGAGGGACCACAGCAAATCAGCGACATCTCCAGTACCTTGTCAGTCATTTTCATTAGCGTACATCTGCAAGCCATTCACAATGTCAGTTCTAGTATGAAGATAAAGAGCGTTATCACCTACTGTGAACATTAAAAAAATCATTTTCTTCTTATCAATACACAGAAAGCACAGAGTATCTAATCTAAGAGAAAAGCTGCACAGGTTGGGTTTATTTATTCCAACTAGGAGTCTACAGGACAATCTAACAGCTGTCGACAACTACTCATAAAGCCTCTATGGAGATGATTAAGCCAAACTTTCCTCTACGGCAGCAAATGTAACGAGGGGGAGCAGCCACAAACTGCAGCTTGGGAGGTTCACATCAGCTATGACGAGAAGTTTTTTCACTATGAAAGCAGCTCAACACTGCAACAGATGATCTAGTGGGACTATATATGATCGAGTGGGACTATGTATCATCTAGTGGGACTGCACAATCAACGAGACAAAGCTACAACTGACCTGGCTGAGTCCTGGTGACAGTCCCAATTCAAGCAGGAAGCTGCAGTGAATGACTTCCCGAAGTCCCTTCCAACAAACACTTGTGTGATCAGAGATCTAAAGTAACTGTCCCTGTGATCCCTGGAGGGGTTTCCAAGCCGTGGAGATGCGGTGCTGAGGGACAGGGGTTAGCGGTGCCCTGGCAAGGCCAGGGGAATGGCTTACGAAATGAGTTTTGTGGTAGCAAGATTTAGAAGCGCAGCAGTTCGTTAAATATAGTCATATAACAGTTGTGCTGCTCAGCAGCTGCTTTAAAAATAACATTCTCCTCACTCCCTTCAGAGGGAGAAACAATTATCTGAGGGGGGTTTCTACATCCTCATCAGCATATATTAGATAAAATTCAAGACTATTTTATTGCGTTTTTAGAAACTCTGGCTGCTGCCTGCCAGGATACAAACTCTGGATGTGGTTTTTGCTATTTCCTGATGTGGATCAGCACCGGTAAATGACCAGTATCATTTATAACTGCAGCTTATAAATGTTGCATATGTTTTGTTTTCTTACTTTTCAACTCTGGAGAAACAGCCGAATGATAGCTCTGAACTACTAACATGCGTGTTAAGAAATGTATCCTTACTGGTGGAAAAGGTCTCTTATCTTTACTATTCTCTGTTAAAGCAACTTAGGAAGGATGCAATGTTGCTGGACAAGGAGAAACCCATTCTCTTAACAGCTACGTCAAAACGTAGGCAGCTTCTTTTCCATCTGTTCCATACTCTTTGTGCAGAAATAGACAGATTATTTCTAATTTCAGCTACAGGAATCGCAGACTAATACAACAAGGAATTTAAAGTCAGCGCCGTATATCCCCTTATTAGGCACAAACTTAGTGGAAAATCATTACATTTAACGATTCCTTTTCAAATGGAAGCACCTTTTTGACCACCGGGATGGCTAGAAAAACAAAGAGACTGTTCAGAATGAAAAAATATCACAAACGAAGGCTAAAAAGTTGCCATCAAAGCTATTAAAATCCTCAGAGCCTAAGAGGCTCAAGAGCTCATGAACACAAGGAGTCCGAGTAGCAGAGACACTGAGGTAATTCCAAGCAGTCCACTAATATCCACCATGAAAGTAAAACAATAGAAAAATATAGAATTATGGCACAGGTAGGTCGCAATGGTATGAAGGATAACGTATACTTGTACAGAAAAGCCAGAGATCTTCATTCTTTAGCTCCACGTCGGTTAGAATTCAGTAATGACAGAGCAACGGAGAAAAAGAGCACCACAGAAATTTCAGTAACGTAAAAAATTATTAGAGGAATTTAAATAAGATTTTTAACAATTTAATTAAGACTTTTAACAAAACCTTGATTTTTGTTCCTCCTATTTCTAAGCAAGAAATACCCTGGTTCAAGTTACCATTTAGATTCCGGATGAGAAATCGGGGCTTTAGCATATCTGATTTCAAACGAGAAGAAACAGACAAAAGCCAGAACAAGTTGTATTAGACATTAACAGACTTGGGGTTGGCTGGTTTGGGGGAGGGAGTTTGGTTGGTTGGGTTTAGGTGGCCAAAGCTGGAACAGGGTGCCAGGTAGGTAAGAGAATCTCCATCCTTCAAGGTGTTCAAGAATCAAGCAGGCACAACCCTGAGCCGTGATCCGAGCACACTTAATTTGAGCGTGGGATCGGACAGCACCACCTCTGGAGGTCATTTCTAACCTAAATTATCCCATGATTTTTACTTTTTAGTTTTACAACAGGAACGTCAGATCACCGTGTCTATTTACCCAAGCTCCACGACCTCATCTTAAGATAAGAGATTAAAGGGCGCTTACCTCCCTCCACACAAAACGTGAAAGAGCTGCATGAGGGAGAAAATGCAAAGCAAATTAATCCCTCCCAAAAACCGTCTGGAATGATGTCCCCTTGCCAAACAATTTTTGAATTTTGGGGAAAAAAAAAGGTACACGAATATCAATGTAACATAAACCCGGTTCTATCTGTTGCATTTTCACTTGTTCGAAGGCACGTTACCAAAGTCACAGAACATCCTGGTGATATAGGGCTCTTTCTCTCCAGAATACTCACTAGTAAAGCTGAATGAACAACCGGCGGGTTGGGGTGGTCCAGAAAGAGAATGAGCCCTGGCAGGCATCCTTGATCCTGAACAATGGCCCGTCTGTTCAGCGGGTCAGCTGCGAGGTCGCGGAGCTGGTTCACTACAGAGAGCGCATCAGGCTCCTCGCTCATAGTAGAGTTCATTTTTTCTGCACCATGCATACGAAATACCTGCTGAAGAAATAATAATAATAATTGCTGTTACTAATGTAACAACTTTTATCATGAATGGAAACACCGGCGAGACGCGAACACAAAGGCACTGCCTTGTTATAAGCTTAAAAGCATGAAAGAGCGAGGACTAGAATGCATGGGATATGACAGAATTGATAAGGACGTGGTTCTTGAAACCTGTAAAGTCGGAATTCAAACTTCCTCTGTAGAGGACAGGCCGGTCTGGTTAATAATATCTTGATTTGTTTCCTATAGTAGGTTCGTGTTGGTTTTTTTCCACAAATATTTCCGAGAAATGCACCATTTTCTTGCAGCAAGGCACCCTACAAGCCTGCAAACATCCTTCTGTACAAACACGCGGACGATCAAACTAGGGATTTCCAGCGTGCCTTTAGCAACAAGCCAATCTCACACCAAAACGAACCAGAAGAGCTGAAGATTAATGTGGAACTAAGACCAGCGAACGGGAAGTTTTAATCTGGATCTCTACACCTGGTAACTGGTGTAACAGCTCAGCCAGCGGCAAAAACAGGGTTAGAAGGTGGGGTTTGGTGGTTGGGTTTGGTTTTTTCTTTTCACTAGTACCCTCTCAAGAACAAGCGACCAAGCAGCTCCCGCCTTGCTCCAGCCGAAGCCCAAGCCAGTGTATCAGTTTCAAAGGAGACAGGCGCCAGCTGGAGAGTATCAGGTGGTAGGGGTTTTAATAACAAATAACTTCTTAACAGGCAACAAAAGCATTAAGTTTACTCAGAGAAAACCCTGCCTCTGGGTGCAAAAAGACTAGTTTCCTTCCAAAGACGGATTACATCCCTCTGAAACTACTGAATGCCAACTCATGCAGAGTAACTCTTCCTAAGGCACAGGAGTGCGAGTAAATACGGATCAATCTGATGGGCCTTCCCATTTCTCCTCTGCATAAAAAAATAAAACAAATTTCCAAAGCTGCTTAACTGTAACTTAAATAAATTTTTTTTAAAATAGAATCTGTTATGAACTCTGAATTATTTTTCATAGTTAGCAAAGGAACAGATTCAAAACTTAAAAATCAAGTCCGTTGTGGAGCTGATGCTAAACAAAGCCTCCAGCTTCCAGTTCTGTGTCCCGAGCGCCAGATCATTCCCCCTGCAGCTCTCTCCAACCCTGACCACCTTTTGCCCTTTTCCTTCTAAACTCCCAAAAAAGCAGGAAGCCAAATTTTCCCCCTCTCCTATCGCATCAGCCCCACTCAAGCCCTCCCTACACCCTTCCTCCTCTCCTCAGCCACAGCCGCAGACAAATCCAATCTTCACCTTCTCTCTCACCTACAACAAGCAATTAACTTCTAAACAAGCAACAAAAGCACTAAGTTCATTCAGACAAAACGCCGCGTCTGGGTGCAAAACCCCTACTTTCCTTCCAAAGACTGATTCTGTCCCTCTGAAGCTACTGAATGCCAGCTCATGCGAGTAACTCTTCCTAAGGCACGTGAGTCATTTTTGCAGTGAAACAAAAACTAAGCTGGCGAGTTTTTAAGGATTTATCTAGATAAGTTTAAAACTTGTTTCCAGCGAGGGTGACAGAGCCTGGCCCAGGCTGCCCAGGGGGGTTGTGGAGTCTCCTTCTCTGGAGACGTTTCAAACCTGCCTGGACGAGTTCCTATGGGACTTGATCTAAGTGATCCTGCTCGGGCAACGGGGGGGATTGGACTGGATGATCTTTCGAGGCTCCTTCCCATCCCTAGAATTCTGTGACCGCGGGGGCCCAGCGGAGGAGTCGGCCAGGCCCCGGCTCCCTCTTCCCGGCCCTGCCGCTGCCCGCACCGCGGCCTGGCCCGCTCCCCCACATCCCCCGGCCCCGTACCGTGCCAAACACCGCCCCTGCGGCCCTGCTCGGCCCGGCTCGGCCCCGCTCGGCCCGGCTCAGCCCCGCGCCATGTCCCGCGGAGCTGCTGCAGGAGTGCCTCGGGCCCGGGCCCGCTCTGACCCCAGACCCCGCACCCGTCCCGCCCGCCGATTGGCCCGCGCCTTCCGCCACTCGCAGCGCGCTTTGCTCATGACGAAACACCATTGGCTCCCGGCGGCTGCCGCGGGGCACGCCGGGAGCT
>WEIS01093985.1:0-11457 GCA_013389965.1 Todus mexicanus
GATAACTTTCTAGAGCTTTGGAGATCAATTGATCAGCAAAGGTTCAACCTCACTGTTTCTCACACAGTAATTCAGTTACACCCTTAAGCTGAAAATTATCTTCTAGATTTCTAAAGTCTCATCAAGACATGACAGTTTCTTTGCTCCTTCCAGGACATGTTCTCTACACAGAGATAAACTTGAGATAGACTCTTCCACAAGGTCTCCTTAGAGATGAAGGACAGGAGCTAGTGAACCAGAATGAGGAAGGAGCAAGAAAATGTGCTGTTCATTTTGTCTCCTTATACCACAGAAGTAGGTAAATGTTTGTGGCTTGAAATGCTGAGAGATCCCCAGTGACTCCTTTCTCCACATACATTATGAATTTTAATATAGTATGTATTACAAATAAGTGCTGTGGACAGTGATTGAAAACCTTTAGGCCTGGCAGTAAGAAAATGCAACTGATCAGCTTCCCATTTAAAATCTTGCTTCTACAGTTCCTAATTGCTCATTAGGAGTCCAGACGCAGCATTTTGTTTCAATTCACAGTCTTAAGCAGTAACTGCTGCATATCTCACTTAATGGAGAACAGATCTGCTTAGGCAAACACAACTTCATTTTTAACAAGGTTAGCAGATAAGAGGAGCTGTGCTGACATCTACCTTCACTTCTCAAAAGCATTTGACTTCATACCACGTGACATTCCAATTCAAAAAATTAGAAGTATGCAAAATTAATGTAGCGCATAATAAATAGATTATAATTGGCTGATGGGTTTTAAAAAAGGAATTGTAAATGAGGAATCCTCCTCCACAGAGGGTATTTCCAGCAGGGTTCCATGGGGATCTTTTCCTGCCTAATACAATTCAGTGATTTTATTAATGTTTCAGAAGTGAGGAAATCAGTGCCTGTAAAATTTGCATTAGTAACAGTTAACAGAAGTAAAGTTGGATCAGTTTGACAGATCAATCTAGATCATTTGGGAAGTGGACCTTGTTTAACCAGCACAGGTGTTAATGTAGCCAAATGCAAGGTCATGTATTTGGGAACAAGGATGATAGGCTGCACATGCAGAGTAGGTACTTGCTTCCAGGAAAACAGTGATCCTGAAAGGAGTAAGATTTCAGGGTGTCTAATTGGCTAAACAAAGAGTTCTCATTGTGGTGCTGCTGAAAACGAATGTAACTTCAGATGAATAAGCAGAAAATTATTGATCAGGCGCAGGAAAACAGAGAATATGACTCTACATATAGATGTGATCTTATGGAGTCTTGAATGAGACCGTTAAATGCATCTCTGATTTATCTTATGCTGTAGGAGATGGAAACATTGCACAACACAGTCTTCTGGCCAAGAAGGCCAACATCATCCTGGCTTGTATCACTGACCATCAGGACTAGGGAAGTGATTGTACCTCTGCACTTGGCACTGGTGAGGCTGCACCTTGAATGGGGAGTTCAGTTTTCATCAAAGACCTGTTTGGGTTGCAGCCTTCCTTGATGGGATATAATCTGTATTTAAATGGTAGCATCCAACTTGCTTGGTATTTTTGTACTGAAGTGTCAATCCCAGCTAGGGAAGAATGAACACAACTGTCCAGCATTGAATATAATGTTGCTGAATAATAGAAATGGTGAAAGCAGCACTCTTGATTTTATTCATATACTAGAAAAATCAAGCTCACTGCCTATTTGAAGGAGTGGGGGAGAATATTTAAAAAAATGAATGAGGAACAAAACCATGCATCAGCTAAACAGTTTATCACTTTGCATTGCTAATCAACCACCCAAGGAAATAACAAATATATTGTGAGCCTTTTCCTGATCAGCATGGACTTCACTGGTTAACACTGTCCTTCAGATGGTAGCACTTCTATTGAGTTTACAATACAGATGCTACAGTTACTGACTGAACTCAAATGGTTTTCTGTACCTCCTGAGATCTATATCCTACTCAGCGGTTTGGATCTATACTTGCAAAATTCCTTCCTTTCCTTCTTTCTCTCTTTCCCTCTCCCAATCCCTCTCTCCCTTCCTTCCTCCCTTCCTTCTCTTTATTTTCTTCTTATACCATCTCTATCTTCTACATTAAGCAATTGCCACATGTCATTCTTCTTAAATATTTAAGTGAACCTTAATTTGATGTTTGTTGTTTAGATTTAGGGTGATGCCGTTGAAGCCTACTCCCGTGTGGAGAGCCTGTCAGTGAGACTGCTGTGTTACTATGTATTGCAGAGACTTGGAGAATTTCTTTCTCTCCTGTTGGAGAGTTTGAATAACCATGGCTACAGTAAAACCTGCTGTGAATCTTACAGCACAAAGTATTGCTGAAATCTACTTCTGGAGATCAAGGAGTTAGTCAAGGATATCTCTTCTGTGTGTTGTTGCTTCCGCCCTCCCCCCATTCCCCATCTCTCCCAGGTTAATACTGAAGAGATCAACATAAAAAGAAGCGAACAGTTTATGACAAATAGCTTATACGGCAGTTTTCTTCTGCTCTCATTTTCTGTGGTTGGTCATGCATTGGCTGTGGATTTTTTTCCGTGACTTATTTACAGAAAATCAATGGGAAATGTTTAATTTTTCATATTGGGTATTCAAAGTAAACCACACAAATGCTTGAAGAAGCCTGTGTATTTTGTGGAGAGTTGAAAAGGACATCCAGCTCATATGAAACAATTTGCCTGGCCTGATTAAGTCCCCTTCAGAGAGTTTAGTGGGAATGTGACTGACCTCATGAGGGGGGAAATAAATTTCACAGGTATGCTAAAGTTAGCAGAAATGAGCTGGGATAGGTACTCTTTTAGCCTACAGCAAACCCAAACTGTTTCAGAGTAAGTTAAGTCTTTTTGACTGTGAGGTAAGTTGAGCTCTCTTGCATTTGCCTTGAACAGAGAGCCTTTATCTGAACAGCCAGTGGGACTCAGCTGCTGTGTGGCAACTTATATCTGAAATGAGTCTATGTCCAAGTCCTTAGATTCAATTCTTAGGGCTTTTAAAATGGGGATTGGACTGGGTACTGGCATGTGAAAGTGCCTTCAACTTTATTTATTTATTATTGTTATTATTGTTATTGTTATTATTGTTATTTTAGCTCTCCAGCCAGCTTGTTTCAGTCTTACCCTCATAGATGAGAGCAACTTCTGCACTGAGTTACAGGTTTGTGAATCTAGATGTCTATTGCTTGTCTCAAGGCTTCAGCTGAGTTCCTCTACTGTAAAATGTAGATAATTGAATTCAAGAATTATTAGTTGATTGTCTCACAATAGAAATGTCTTAATTCTAAAATGTCTAATTCTATATTCTGTACAGACCGAAGACTTGTGACAAGTGGTGCCTGCCCTCCAAACAAGCAAAATCAGATGTTGTCACATTCCTGTGTAAGTATCCTACTTGCTGAGGTTGGGTTGAGCATATATATATGCAGCCTCTGCTTATGGCCCAACAAGCCTTTGCTTGATTCAGTATGTAGTGGCGCAAGCTCAGATCTGCCAGCAAAGCTCTGACAGAGGTGCCAGAATGGATACTGAGAGATAAAGATAGTTACCTATAATTATTAGTATGTTAGAAATTGTCCCTCACTGTAGCAAGGAAAGATTGCATTCAGTTGTTGAAAACTCTTCTTGTTTTTCTCTCTCCCGTATAAATGAAGCAAATCATATTAGCCCCCTCATGATGGGTAGGTACTTCCTCTCATGGGCTGTTGGTTCACTGTTTCTGTACCCAGCAACAGGAGCTCATTTAAAGCATGTCAGTGGCCAGTACAGATGGGTTTGGAGGTAGGAAAGGCTGGTGTGCTATTACATATGGAATATTGCTATTCATGTGCAATGTGAATGGACATGCATGACAGGACAAGAGCCAATGGGCAGAAACTAAAACACAAGAAGTTCCATCTGAACATCAGGAAATACTTTTTTACTATGAGGGTGACCAAGTATTAGCTGAGGATGCTCAGAGCGGTTGTGGAGTCTCCACCCTTGGAGATATTCAAAAGCCATCTACGCAGTCTTGGGCAACCATGTCTCGGTGGCGCAGCTTGAGCAGGGAGGTTGGACCAGATGATGTCCAGAGGTCTCTTCCAACCTCAACCATTCTGTGATTCTGTGATTCTATGTTGATAAACTACATGACCTGTAGTTGGTGACTCAGTTACAAGAAAATTTGAGTCTGGCTTGTGGCTTCTGGTGTTTGCAAGTCTGGCATCACTAGTAGGAGGCAGAGACCAAACTCCAATATTCCCTGCTGTATTTCAACTAGCAAGTTTCTTAGGCTCTCTGCAGCTGTACCTCAGGTATATGAATATTTCCTTTACTGTGATGGTCTAAACTTCATCAGAGACATGTGTAAAGTATTTGGAGATCTGCAGATTACAGGCACACAGGGAGGGACCGCTCTGTGTTATGCTGTTCTGAGAGTTTTCATGCTGGTGAAACTGGCACATAGGCACTCACTGAGATAGAATAAAGTATTTCTTTTTTGCTTGTGGCATCTATTTCCATACCAAAAAAAAAAAATAAAAATAAAAAATGTGCCTATGTGACAGAGCAGAAAAGCTTTTGCTTTTCACAAAGCTATTAAAAATAAACACTGCTGCTGTGCTGAGAATTTTAATTAGAGTTTATCTGCCAAACTCTTCCATGGATTTTAACATGTGTATCAGTGCTTGTCTGCATATCTGCTCATGTGCCTAGACTTCCTCACCTCATACTCAGAGGAAAAGAGAGGCTTGAAATTCATCACATCCACCTCTTTCTTTGCAGGCTGGGAAGGTGGGTGATGGTTTCATCTACCACCAGAGTGCACTGTAACTATACGCTGGAGCGAGTCGGGCTGGTTCCCAGGGCAGGTGCTGCCTGATGCTGCCTGCTTCTTTCACCAGCTTGCCTTTAGAGCTGGCAGCGGCAGGAAGGTTCTTAAAGGAGACTCGGTGCCTGCTTTACTTCCATCCTCTTTTTTTGTTCCTTGAATCCACATTGACAGTGACTGGGTTGCACTCCTTGCAAGGAGGAGCTTCACCTTGTCCAAAGGCAATCAACCACTTGCTCAGCCCTTTATGTTAAACTTGAAACTAGGGTGTATGGCCTGAATACATCTGGCTATGGGCTGGGGAAATGGCATTGCTGTCACTCTGTCATTGCACTGCCAGCCCTCACTGTTGCTCAAACACAAGAAGAAAGGGCAATGTAGCAGGTGCCCCAAACCAGGGAGTTTCAACACCTGACTCCCTCTCCTTGACAAGGCTTTTGTTACTCAAAAAAACTTCATTTACACTTGAAGCAAATGTTCTTTATTTGTCACTAACTCAAAATCTTATTACTTCTGTTTCAGACCTGAAGAAGGACTTGTTTGTTCCTACAAACTGCCTTTTGTTTTTTCTGCCTTTATTTTGCACACAAACATAGCCTCACATCCTGCAGCAATGTGGCCATAGCAAAGCTACCAATGCTTCAAGTCCGTGCACAGCTAAGGACCATAGCACTGCATTGCTGGCCTGTTCTGTGATCATTCATGTGGTTTGCATTTACTTTGTCTGATTGAAATCACTGCACCATGAAGGCCTAATAATTACTTTGAAATTGGATGTCTCCTTTTTTAGGGATAGCAAAGAGCTTTGTAGATTGTATGGATGCCTGTCCCTGAAGTAAACGTACCTGCAAATATGAAGACAACATTTAGGTATTCCTTCTGGGAAGACTACAGGATAAAATTCTATTCATCCTTCATTTTATGACTAATTGCTGTGGGTTGTTCACCACTGGATGAAAGTAGTTTTGGAGATCCCAAGAACACTGCACCAGAGCATCATTCTTTTGTCCATTTTCTGACTGAGTCTTTCTCATAGTTGCAAGCAGCGTTAAATGGCTTCCTCTGTCTCTTCAAGAGCAAACTAGCAAGGGGCTGAAGCATAAGGATTCCTCAGTCGTTATCCCTGGGGTTAAAATGTACTTGGGAATGTGGCAGAGGGTTGAGCTGGTTGACTGTGTCCTCCTTTTTCTGCAGTAACTCAAATGCTGTTTCTGGGCAATGCAGGCTCATCTTCTGCATGGTGATCTATCACCTTGTGGAAATGAGCTGTTGTCAGAGCTACAGTGTCAGAGTCAATACATAACTGGGCAGCATCTCTTAAAGCTCAGATGCCGTAGCACCACAGTAGGAGATGCAGCTCCTGTAGATGGAGATGCTCATGATACAGAGGCTCCAGGGAATAGCATCAGTGGCATGCTAATGCTGCTGTTCATTCAGTAATGCACAGGCTAATATAAACAGCCTGTGGTGGGGAGGAAGTTCTGTCCTTGGTCAGATGGAAGAGAATTTTCCCTTAAATAAGTCCTTTGAGCTGAGGCAGCATCCTTCTGTTTCTTACAATACTCCCTTTCATGTAACTCCAGGGCCAAGTCCTGCTTAATTTATAGGCTCTGACAAGATCTTAGAGCAAGAATGATAGCATGCTTGCAGAGTGCGGGCTATCGTTTAGTATCTAAAGTGCCAATTTTCTGACAAAGTGTGTAATCTAATACAGTGCTGTATAGTGTCTGTGTTTGATAGGGAGCCTCTGTAAGTCACCTCAGATTAAGAAAGTGAGAGTTTAAGCTGTTATATGGGTAATGACAAGGAAGAAAGCAAACAATTCAGGCACAAATCTCCATTCTTTACCCCAACAGAGATTAAACTAGACAGGAAAATACAATCTGCCTGAAATGTGGCATACATTTTTTACCCTGTCTGATATCACTGTGTAGTTCCTGTTCCCTTGGCCCTCCCCAGGGCTGAGAGAGCTTTACAAGCAAGCACTTGTACACATATCCCCATTAAGTGTTTTGAGGGAAATTATTTTTGTTTTGCAGTGTCCCTTGCTGGCAGGGTTGAAAACAGCTTTATCCAAATCTCAAGTTTCAGGAAGGGTTTTGAGATTATGCTCTGAGGGTATCATAAGGGTATCATGATGGCTAAGCTGGGGATTTGTCTCTTTAGAACTTGCCAAGCTCTGATGACAAAATGACATATTGGAAAAAGACATGCAAAACTTTTTATGACTGACTTCAGTCCCAAAGCTGAGGAAATGGCTGAAAATCCCTCTACAGGATTTGATGACTCTCAAATATGTTTGGTGATCGGGGGAGGAAGAGAGGCTGAAATTTGCTCTGATTAGTTTACTCATACATATAACTTTCAAGATTAAATTAGGAGCCTTAGCTTTCTATATAGTCAATGGACTACATAGGCCATCTGCTGAAGAAGACAGAAAGCCCAGGCTTGGATCATGTGGAGCTGATGTAGACTAGAAACAGGAACAGGCACTAACTCAAGTGTTGAAAATAAACTTGATGGTTAGGTGGGCAAATAGGTCCCTTCCATGGTGGTATTTACCTGTAATGTCATGCAGTACAGCCTGGAAGGTGCGAGAGATCCCATTCTCTGCATTTATTTGCAAACTTTGGCAGAACACCTCTTGAATTCCTGTGCCATCATTCAATGCAGTTTTCCAAATGACTTTTGAGAGCAAGGAATATCTTGGAAGAGGGGATATTTGTGAGAATCGCCATGCTCTCACTTGCATATTCAAGTAGAAAAACATGAATGAACAGCAGTAGAACCCCTAGGAAATGTCATTTGCAAGAATATTTACAACACAGCTTTGGTCTGCTTGCCACCTACATTGTTGATAGTGATTACAATGTTGCATAAAAAACAAAAGGTGAGCTAAGTAGATTAGATTAATTGTCTACCACATCAAAGTGCAGAAACTTGGTCAAAACATGGACAAAACCACAGGAAAGGTGAATAGCAAAATGGATTTTTTTTTTATTATTATTTTATTTTATTCAGGAGGAAGTAGTTAGGGACCTGCTGTGCCACTTAGACCCTAACAAGTCAATGGGTCCGGATGGGATTCATCCTAGGGTGCTTAGGGAGCTGGCACAGGAGCTGGCTAAGCCACTCTGCATCATTTATCAGCAGTCCTGGCTAACAGGAGAGGTCCCAGATGACTGGAGGTTGACCAATGTGATGCCCATTCAGAAGAAGGGCCCAAAGGAGGATCCGGGGAACTACAGGCCTGTCAGCGTGACCTCAGTGCCTCGCAAGGTTATGGAGCAGATCATCCTGCGTGCCATTGAGCAGCATGTGCAAGGCAACCAGGGGATCAGGCCCAGCCAACATGGGTTTAGGAAAGGAAGGTTCTGACTAACCAACCTAATCTCCTTCTACGACTGGGTGACCTGCCTGGTAGACAGAGGGAAGGCTGTAGATGTGGTCTACCTGGACTTCAGTAAGGCCTTTGACACAGTCTCCCACAGCATCCTCCTAAAAAAGCTGGCAGCCCATGGCTTGGACAAGTGCACCCTTCGCTGGGTTAGAAACTGGCTGGATGACCGGGCGCAGAGAGTGGTTGTGAATGGTGCAGGATAGAATTGGCGTCCAGTGACCAGTGGTGTCCCCCAGGGATCAGTACNAAATCTTATGAGGAGAGGCTGAGGGAGCTGGAGCTGTTCAGCCTGAAAAAGAGGAGGCACAGGGGAGACCTTATCGCTCTCTACAACTACCTGAAGGGAAGCTGTAGACAGGAGGGGGATGGGCTCTTCTCCCAGGCGATTTGTGACAGAACAAGAGGGCACAGCCTGAAGCTGCACCAGGGGAGGTTTACGTTGGACATTCGGAGGCACTTCCTCACAGAAAGGGTTATTAAATACTAGAATGGGCTGCCCGGGGAAGTGGTGGAGTCACCATCCCTGGAGGTGTTCAAAAAAAGACTGGATGCCACACTTAGTGGCATGGTTTAGCTGGGTCTTGGTGGTAGGTCATAGGCTGGACTTGATGATCTGAGAGGTTTTTCCAGCCTTAAACATTCTGTGATTCTGTGATTTGTGTCTTTTCAAAATCTCGTAGAATCACAGGAAAGAAGAAAAAGAAGTTGTAAATGATAGAGGGCCATTCTTCAGCTTACAGCTCTGCTATCAATGCCATGGAATCTTCTAGCCATTTCTATTCTTCCGGCGCCCTTTATTCTTTCTGCTTTCAAATAATATAACACTCTTAAAATATGTAAGCAGGGAAATTATTTCTCATCCTGCTCAGTAATTTCAAAAGTTAAGCGTTTAAACTAAACCCGTCCTTACTCTTCATAGATGCTAAGAGTTGAAAACAATTTGAATTGTAGCCATTGATTTCACATGACTGCTCCTATAGGTAGCAGTAGAATACCTTATTGGTAGGACATGGCTAGAATAATGATCTGGTGATATTTTTAACCCTTTTCCAGACAATTCATGATGACACAAAAAAAATGTTGTTTGCATAGCAAACAATGCATATAGTTTCAAAGTGTGACCATCTATTTGCCCAAGGAGGCAAAGTAATAATGTTTTGGTATCAGTACATTTCCTCAGGATCTCAAGACTAAAATAATTTATTCACATCTATAATAGCAGCCAAGCTGGGGAAAGTGAGTGTAAGGTAGGTCATGGAAAATCCTTGGACTTCGTTTTGCAAATGGAGTATGAAAGACACAGGAAAACTTAGGCCAAGGCTTTCAGATGAGGACACTAAACTTTAATGATTCAATTTTGGGTGCTCATCTTCAGAGAATTCAGTGCCAGGTTTTCAGGACTACTGATCATGCCCAGCTCCAGCAGAAATTAAGGATATTCTCTTCAGAAACCCAGCTGTCATTTTATCCTTTAAACTGGTGCATCTGAAATTAGAACTCGTCTTTGAAAATCAGCCTCACAGGCTTTCTTCTTAAATAGAGGCTGTCAAGATTTAGTGTAATCAAAATCTCTGAAAAAAAAATTAAATCTTTTACTTAGTGACAGTGTTTTTCTCTAGTACTGTTGAAGATGAACAGGAGCAAGTAATTTCACAGTAAACTGGACTAAGGTCTCCTGTATTTCCATGCCTTGTGACTTCATTGAAGTATCTTTCACTTACTCCCCAAACCAGAAATCCCTTTTAAGGCTCTCTAGGAGATTGAATATGCTTCCAGATTTTCCAAATTCAGTCTTCCAATAATTTTATATTAAGCTACCAAAGTGCCAATGTTAAGTGTAGGTCTCCGTTCAAACTAGAGGTTTTAATCTCCACAGAGCCAGTGAAAATATTTCCTGTTATGTTATTCCATAGTGACAGATAATTTAGAATAAGAGCAGATGAGTTTACTATGGAAGATACTCTTCAGGAAAGAGCAAGAGCTGCCTCTTGGGAGCATATACCAGCACCAGTTTCAAGAGCTGGTTGTAGGCTGACAAACTGAAGGGGTCTTAGCTCTCTCTTTCTGGCTTACCATTGAGGCTTGAAGATGAAGGATGAAGGGTAAGCCCAGGACCCCACATTTTCTGCAGTGGAGTCACCATCCAAGAGCCAGTTTTATTTTCTCTCTTTTGCAAGCAAAATCATATTCAAAATTCATCCTAGATAAGCAGTTGTTAAGTCGGAAGATTCTTTTTTTTGTTGCTTCTGCATTCAATTCTATTTTTTTATAATTATGACAAGAGAAGGAGTTACAAAATCTCCACTGTGAATTGAAACATTTTTTCCAAAGGCATGACAATTTTCATACAAAATTATCTTCAATTTCAAGCCAGTTCCGTTAAGAATCACCTTTGAGTTGCAGAGTCTCATGACTGATGGAAGATGCACACTTTCTCATTCTAAAGAGCTGATGGTAACTTTTATATCCTCCAATTACTGTCTCAAATTCATATTGCGCTTTATTCTTTTATACAAAGTCTCTCCTTGCAACAGGGTACAGAATATAGATTTAGATTTCTGGTGCCTCTGAGGGAGACGGCAAGTGGAATTCAGATTCAGCTCTTTGTGGATAACATGCAAGGTGCAAGGTATTGACTGAAATAAATTTTCAAACCCTCTGCTAATTCAGATTTGTGATGGAGAAGAATCTTCCTGAGAAAATGTGGGGTTTTTTGAAGTAATGAAAGACACGAAGAAACACAATTGCTTGTTTTCTTTGCATCTTGCTTTTTGATTACTTAGGCTGTGAAATCAAAACACAGCTAAGACTCAATTCCTGTGGATTAAAGCAGATTCTGCTTCTGCTTTGCCTTCAGTCCAAGGTTAGGGGAGCAACAGGGCACTTTATTTTTCACTGTCCCACCTGTAGCATACATCTATATTTAGATCATCTCTGTTGGGGTTGTGTTATGATCAGTACTAGATGCAAGCCTCTTGTGTTTTTTGCAGTCTTCTGGCAGTAAATGTTAAATCCTTGATTTCAAATTTAAAGATGACAGACATAAAGAATTGACTGATGGTAAATACAAGTGCAAAGAGAGCAGTCATGAGAAATGGGCTGAATCACCTGGAAAATAAGGCCCATTCGTGAGAGGCATGAAAGTTTAAATAAGCTCAGTCAGAGCTTTGTGTCTGGAAAACTGAATGCATATAGGGGTTACAGAATCAGGCTCTGTTCCAAGTAAAGTAGTGGCACAGGAAAAGGCACAGGGCTTAGAGTTGAAAC
>WEIS01093986.1:357-16289 GCA_013389965.1 Todus mexicanus
GCCATCCACTTACTGTGTGCTTTTTGCCAAATTTTACTGATTTTCAACTATGTTTTAAACCCTGAAAAGATTATTTCATTGCCAGCAGCCTTTCATAATACCTAGTAGGGAGAAGAAGCCTGGGTTCAGAAAGTTGGTGGGAGTTTAGCTAGTTGCTCGAAAAAGGCCAAGATTTTGTTCGGTCTCTCACAGTTTAATTTACTGTAAACAGCAAAAGCGTTCATCACTTATGTATGTGGGAATGTCTATATCATTGTAAATCAATGCAAACAGAGGAGAACTTTATATGCAGCCTGTCAACAGCAAATGTCAATGGAAGAGCATTAGTAATAAATGTCATGGTGTGCTCTAGTTACCTCCTACAGCTCTGCTCCTTTAGGGTAGATGTTCTATCCATTGAGGTCATGCTGTGGTACATATTAATTAAATCTCTTCAATGTTATCTGCTGTTTCTGGAAGGCAGCAAATGTAATATGCAAAATAGTGGTTTATCTGGAAAGAAAAGAACACATCCTAGAGCAAGGAAATATCTTTATCTTTTGAAATAGATACCATCTATTATTAAAACAACAACAAAAAATATGAGTGTTGGCTATATTTTCTGTTCTTGTTAATAGCATGGTTTAGAATGAAATATTGACTAGAAGGACGAAAAGGAAATATGCTCAGACATGAAAGCACAAGTGTAATAATTGAGTAAGTATGTGTTTCTATTAAAATTATGACCCTGTAGAATCAGTGGCTAGTAAAGAGAGACTTCAACAAGCATCAGAAAGAAATTCAGCTACAAGCAGCTCTGTGCCCTTTGCGTGGAGAGATTCTGTTGTGTCTGATGGAGAAACAAGTTGTTCCAATTCAGAGCTTGCTAAAGTCAGCCAGCGGAAAACTGTGAGGCTTTCCCTTGATGCATGTGTCTGGCTCAGGTTTCTGATGACTGTTCTCATGTATATTAACACTTACATAGTCATTTTTGACAGAGCTATTTTTAACAACTACTTCTGCATCTTCATTTCAGCTGCAAAAATATGTATCTACACAGGCAAACCCATCTATTTGTCAGTCATGAAATAGGATCACGGCTTGATGACACGGAAAGTGGAAATTTTTGCAAAGCATCTGCGAAAAGTGAGAATACACTTTGGGTTTGAGGCAGCTTGAGTTTTGTCTTTTAGATCCTGCTAAAAATGTGTCTTAAATTTTTGAGTGCCTTCAGCATCAATAANGCTAAAAATGTGTCTTAAATTTTTGAGTGCCTAGAATCAATAAAGATTAGCTTATTCTAGGAGAAGGGAGTTGATTGAACATGGGTGAAAAACTCCCTATGCTTAATTAACGAGTTCCGTATTTTCCAAGAAAAAGGAGTTAGAAGATTGCAACCCAGTTCCTTTGGCTGTCTGCTACCTAGGCTCTTGTGCTTTGCTGAAGAATGGGGATGAACGATCCATGACAAGAAAACATTGGAATTTCCTTTATGCTCAGTTATGCCCTTCTAAATCATTAAACACAGACATCATCTATGAAAGTATGTTTGCTTGAGTTTTGGGGGTTATGTTTGTGACATCAATACTGGAGGAGAAATATTTAGAAGAGCCCAGGAGAGTTCAGGAGCAGGCAGTTCCTGTGCCTAGAAGTGCATAGTTGCCAGTTTCAAAAACTCATTACTCCTTTAAGTTTTGAGGGAGTAATTATTTGGTCTTTTAATTATTTGACCCACAAGGATGCAGCATCTGCTGAGGTGTGAAGTCCAGCTCTGTTGATAGCATCAATGTAATTCATATAGATTTAGAAAAAGCCTGCGTCAAGCCTGGGCTTTAAGTCTAGAAAATGTAACATAGCTGTACCTTGGGTGGAGGCCTTCACTACATAGTGATATGATGTGCAGAAGAGCTGAACTGGTCATCTCAAATGCTGGTCATCTCAAATGCTGGTCATCTCAGGATTGATGGACACAGATCTTCACTCACATGCAAATGTTGGCTGAGCAGAATGTGAGCGTATATATTTACAACACGATTATGGCAAACCCATGATTACTGAGTGTGTGCTTACACTGGAAGAACAATGTTGAGACTGTTCGCTTTAGCTTGGCGACCCTAAATATTAGCTGGTGACTACTCAGGGTAGAGAAAGCAATGTTTGGGAGGGTCTCTGCAGGGCTACTGAGACTGCGGCAAGCTACATGAACCAGTTCACGTACCTGAAGTGGTGTTTGGATATTGAATGGCAACAGCTGGCATAGTAATAGTAGCAAAAATTATTACTGTAAGGGAGATACTTTGGTCTACTGCCAAACAATTATAATACGTAGCGTTTAACTAGGTGTTAATATGAAGAACAATTTCTTTCTTTCCCTGTTGTATAATTCAAGAGTTACCAGATCAAGTTTGAAAGATGAAATGGAGAAAAAGAATCCAGTGGAAGAGGATCTCATTGCTCTTCTACCACTCAGCTTACGTCTCTTGCTCAGTGTCCAAAAGCACAAGGACCAAGTCCCTAGATGGTTTTAGATCCCAGCTTCTGTACTGAACTTTTCTCTGCTGTAGATCAAATCCAAATTTTGGAGTTTTGGAGAAGTGTAGACATGGATGTTCCACACACTCCAGGAAGCAGATGTTCTGAACTCCAGACTGTAGATGCAGTTTTCTCATGCAAAGTTCTAGATCAAGCCCGTTTCTACTTTGAAATGTTTTCGGATTGGGTTTGTTTCTTTCCAGGTCAGGTAGGAAGCAGGGCAGCCCTGGATGAGGAGGGTTTTTTTTTTTTACTGTATTTCATTTGTTTACATTTTCTGTTGTCTTGACCTGCAAATATTTAGCTATGAATATATTTGACAACTTATCTTCATTCTGTACCTAGACAGACAACTCCTGCAGGTAAACAGCGTCACTTGTGTGCATTAGCCTATCTGCCCTGAATGTCTTTTAGTGTAGAGATGTACCCTAAAGGGTCCGGGGGCTACTTCACACACACGTTGCAGGGTCTCTAGCTCTGGGTCACTAGCAGGTGATGAGAGGCCATGGACATCTTAGCCTTCCACCACTGGCTGCATTTTTTAATAAGAGTAATAAGGAATTAGTGTGATGTTTACATGGAAATGGAGATCTTATCGTGGGAAGAGCAGGCTATCTGGATTTCTGTACTAGGTCTTGGCGGTAGTTCAACACATCTATTTTCACCAGGGGCTGCGAATTGTCAGGGTCCTTCCTCAGTAAATGTGAGGTGAAAAAGTCATATTAGAGGAGCTAAACAAAAAATTGCTTTGTATTTTCAAGTGTGAGTATGTAAATTCTCTCTCCATAGCACCAGGGCATGGGTATGTTACAAGTAATTGGAAGTTTTGATCTGTTACTTGATACATGACCTTCTCTAATAGTGTTTTTTCTGATTTTCACACACACATAAAGGAATATAATCACTTAAAATATGTAGCTTTTCTTTTATATCAAGACTTGAAGGTAGCTGTATGAGTGTAAGATTCCCTTTCTGTTAACCTGAGGTAGTAGTGATGTGCAAGAGCATCACAACAAAGAAGTTTATGCTACTAATTATGTTGCAGCTGTCCAAAGGCATCTGCTCTTTTTACTACTGTACATCTTTTAGTGATGTGACAAATGATATAGTTCAGATTGTAGCACAGCAAGATAACCTGGATGTCAACTTGCACAAAGTTGGAGCTACTTTCTTCCAACAGATCATTAGAAAGTCGGTGAGCATATACAGTTGCACACAGACTTACAAACATTGATCTTTACTACATCAAGTTGTATCTTGGATATCACTGAGACTACGCTAGTCAATTTTCCAGTTGTACTTCTGGGACGCTGCACCGTTTTGAGTGCACAGCATCAAGCATCACAGGAGCTTCATGGACAGACTACTACGCTGTTTATTTTGCTCTTTTCCTTCCATCTTAAACATCCGTTTAACAGGAGATCTCGACTTCGTGTATGTTACTGACGTAGACACATCTTGTGAGCTCCTTTCTTGCTCTCCCTTCTCCTCCATCATTTGCAAAGTAATATGGTTCAGCTCTGTGTTTGTGTTTTATTGAACAGGTATTCCCTTACTCTGCTGATCCTTTCTCCAACCACCATGCCTTTCCAGACACACTGCTGCAAAATGCAGTACAGACTTAACTAGCTTGTGTGTACTGCAAGAAAGTGAGCCCTAGGGAAGGGTTGTTCTTTGTTTTAGCTCAGGAACACACAGTATTCCCTCAGTGCTGGTTTACCTTGACAGAATAAAAGGTCTACATGCAATGGCTCATTTCTTATTCTGTGGCTGGGCATGTGCACTGCAGCTAGGAATGAGATTTCAGCCTATGCACACACACCCCAGCATGTGATCACACATCACAGTTGCGCAAGCTGACGGCATGTGGCTGATGTGAAGCTGACTGTGTGGTGGAGGAAGGAGCACTTGGGCATCTCCTAGGTGGGTCTCCACCTGCACTGAAGGCTTCCTTTGGAAAGTTAGTAGTGATGAATGGTCTTCAAATCCAGTGGATTATTCCAGCGGTCTGGATAGATATGAACTGGGACCGAAGAGATGCTTTAGGTTGCAGCAGTGTTTTCAATAGCTTGAAACACCACTGTTTGCTTGGGACTGCTGGCTGTGAAACCACCCTGTACTTACTCAGGAACACAAATGTCTGTAGAGGAACACTGGAACGTACTTAGAGCGAAGTGGTGCCGAGGTGACTTAAGTTTTAACGTGACCTTGTAGAGAACGCTGAGGAAGCAATTTTCTCTCTGCTATATGTGATTCTGGAGCTGTGCTTGTATTGAGCCTCAAGTTGGTTTTACTTTCCAGCATTCTCTTGGGAAGTGCTTTTTGATCATGCGAGCAGATAAATAGTTATGCATTCTTTTCGGTCATGCAAGCAGAAGTGCAATGCTGATATGAAATAAAATTGCATCTATTATGGTAAATGCCCAGGAGGCAGACAGACTACTAGGCAAGAACTCCACTTGCTTATGTTCTTCTCATAAATCTATCGTTTGTTGTCATGGAACTTAGCTGTCTGGTATCCAGAATGCCTGCAGTCCTTGCCTTGGGACAGGCCGTGTTCCGTATCATGGCTGTGAAGGGCTAGAGCCTTGAGAAAGAAACACTGGAGTGGTTTGACTGTGATTATCACAGCTCTCTGCTCAGTTCCTACGCTCTAGCCCTACACAAATTACCTGCATGACAAGGTTCCTCCTCTTAGACTTTGTCTTTTTGCCCAAACATATGTTGTTGGTTGCTGTGTGTTTATAGACTGCCTGAGAGCAGTGGAAGGCTCTGTGATTGATGCTGGAGTAGTATAGAAAATCTTATAAACAGAGATCTAACATCTTTGTGCTCGCGAGGCTTTATCTAGATTTGTTGGTGTATATAGAAATTATAAATGCTGCTTATAGAGGTTGCTATTAAAAGGACAGTATTTATAAACTGTTCCATTATACTTTTTGAGATAACAGCTTGTTTGCTGTCATACAGCTTACCTTGATGGTGCTTGGGAAATATTGGGGGATTTAAGGTAGTCTAGATAAGGTGGTTCTTGAGTTATTCACATTTGCAGCACTTGAATCAGTCTTGCGGGATGAGTGTCTACACTGAAGTTACACAGGAAATGTTCAGGCAACTAATAGATTAACTTCAATCTTCAAAAATCCTGAGTTCTTAATGCTCCTCCTAATGTCAAGAGTGTAGATATCCAGCAAATTGAATCCAAATATATTTTTGAATACTGGGTTGACTTTAGGTATCGGCTTTGCTGTACCAAACCATTCAGTGAATTTCTTCTTGTATTACACTGATTGTGTTCATGCTATTAAGGTTTTTTTTACAATCTCCCTGCCCTTTCTTTTTGCTAAGTATTGATCAAAAATACTGGGGATATATTCAGTAATATCTGTCACTTGCGAAAAAATATGAACATCCTTGGTATTTGTGTTTATTATGATTTAGCAGAGTACTAACAATGACATAAGAGAAAAGCAATTCATAGAAGACGTTATGTTCTTTCTTTGATGGAGAATAAACTGTAGCTTGTATAAAAAGGAAGACCATTTGTATTGGGTGTTGTGGTTCTGACAGATTAGTAATAAGCAGGAGAATTTTTCTTTTGAAATCTGTGGTTCCAGAAGATTTATGGCGGGACAGAGAACTCCATTTGTTTCTGCTAAAAATTTTGGGTATGAAAAGCTCAAGTCTAAAATTTTTTTTGAAGAGAGTCCAAGGTAATTGAAAAGATAATTTGGAAGAAGCTATAGCTTAAAAAACTATTTGTTTCAGAGTTAGAAGTTCTGCAATGAATTTTCTGCTTTTCACAAGAGCTGTAATGTAGTTCTCCTGCGATGGCTTAAGGCCAAATACTCGCCACTGCTTTCAAGAAAGTGATTTACAATGTGGTTGTGCCTTTAAATAAGACAGTTTGACTTCTCTCTGAGCTTTTTACTGTCAAAACTAGTCATTGCTAGTCGTCAAGTGATCCACAATGTATTTCTTTAATCAGCTACCTTTTGGGTCAGATTTTGTTACAACTGGTTATGTCATCTCCCTGTCAACCTTCACAGTATAGTAGTGTTAAAAACCTGCAACATTTTAAACGAGAGGCCTTTAAATCCGGCTGGTTGGTTGTGTTATGTCTTTTTGCTTGCTTTATGACTCTTGAGGAACAATGATGCAGATAAATATATTTTTAAGCTCACCTTTAAAGGCAGTAGGTCCTGCCAAACCATTCTCTGTAATGCCGTTTATTGACAACGACTGAGTGTATAATTTGTGTATGCGTGTTTGGAAACACTGTGTTCTATTCAAATGATAAAAAAATTCAGTTCAGCTCTGCGTGATAAGAATTGTAGTGCATGTGAAGGAGTAAGTGTTATGTAGCTCTGGAGCTGGTTACTTGGGAATAGGGAGTATCACAGGCGGGATCTTTTGAATGTTACTGTGTAACTGGTCCTCATCCTCTTTAGGAGAGGAGTTCTGCTGAAGTTGGGCAGGTTCTCTTCTAATCTTATACTTTTTGTACAACTTAGCTCATTTATTTATTTTTTTTTTTAAGTGGTCTTCTACCCATATTCAGTTATGACAGATCTCTGGGATTTAATGGGCAACATCTGGCCTGGTCTTTAAGTCGTCATTTTCAGGACCTGCATTTAGGGTCGGACATATGGATTGACACAGGATTTTGAAACACTGGAGCTACCTCCTTGCGAAAGCTCAGTATTAAATAGAGAAGATACAGTTGAGACTGTCAAAGAGCTTAATGAAAGTGCTAAGATTTAAGTAGTAATACTTCTACTTCCCGTATTAGTGCTTTATTAAGAACCAGGAGCAGAATTTTTAGGTCAAAAATTTTCTGTGGATCTTTGCTGAAAGGGGACAGGGTCATGTGGATGATGCCTTCTCTGTAAACTAAATTTCTAACTCCATGGTGCTCCCTTCAAACACAACACCTACCTGCCTCTCAGTCTTTCTCTTGTACTTGCTTTAACCCACCCGCTGTCCCTTCAGTCTGTGCAGCGGCAGTGGCCTTCAGAAGTAAAAAGGATGTGACAGACGTACTTCTCAGTTTCACACTGAAAGTCTGATCTGCAAGTGTTTAGAAAAAAGACTGTACTTGGTGTCACCGGTAAAGCAAAGTATTGCTTCTTCCCTTCTGCCTTGGAAACACAGGCACAACTTTGCTTTTGTTTTCCTCCTGGATAGGCACCTGTCTCCAAGTGTTTTCAGTCTATCTACTTTATGCCTGTTTCTACAGTGATTGATATTTGTGTCCTCCAACACTTCATTCTTAGACCCAGGTTTGTTTATTTATCTCTGCTGTAATTTAGCATCGTGGAGTAGGTGTCCAGTTGTGTCCTGATTTTATTCAAATTTATTTTCCGTGGCTGCCAGAAAGCCAGATCTATATTGACTGTTACGATCTAACCGATCTAAAAGATCATCCAGTCCAGCCTTTAATCTCTAGCATCCCTAAGACGTATCCCTGAGCACTTTATCTATATGCCCTTTAAACATTTCAAGGGATGGTGACTCAATCCCCTCCCTGGGCAGCCTGTTCCAAAGCTGGACAACTCTTTCAGAGAAAAAAATCCTTTCTAATGTCCAGACTAAACCTTTACTGGTGGAGCTTCAGACCGTTCCCTCGTGTCCTATCATTATTGACTTGTGAGAAGAGACCAGCACCTGCCTCCCTGCAACATCCTTTCAGATAGTTGTAGAGAGCAAGAAGATCTCCCCTCAGTCTCCTCTTCTTGAGACTAAACAGCCCCTGATTAGCTGAGCACCAACGAATGTAACTGATCCCGTGCCACTTACTGTTAGACTGGAGACTAAACCAGCAAGTAGCCAGATCAATGGCCACAGCATGAAACATCCTTAGTTTTAGGCGCTCAGCCTGTGCTTTGCTCCTACTCCTATTCTTGCAGAAGCCTTTTATTAGAGAAAGCTTGTCTTGGTGACTGGGCCACCAGACTTGCAATTCTAGGCTCTACCACAAAAATGGTTGGGGTACCTCTGTCATGCCGTTTCATCTCTCCTGCCTTTATTTCCCCTGCCTACAAGGGGCTGCTGGTGTGACATTTGAACTTTGGAACTCTACAAACAAGCTGGGCATCAAGACCTCTTGCAACCTGCAGGACTGGTCAAATGACATCAGCAGAAAGAGCTCACATGAAGTTAACACCCTGTACCTTCCTGATGTAGATAGGTTTTCCTTCCTCTGTAAATTATAAGTGATGGTGTTTTGGGCAGTGTTTTTCCCAAGTGAGAGCACTGCTAGCTCAGTATTATGACTCGCTGAACAGCGTGTTCCTATAATGGCAGGCTTTTAAAATATTTTGGGGGGGGTATTTGTATGAGTTGGAGTATGACTAAATAGAATCGCATAGAGCATTTTCCACAAAATTTGCCATAAACCTCTAATAGGGCAACTTCAGACTAATTAAAGGGATCCTGCTGAAATGAAATTTGTCTTTATTGCTCTCAGTCGAATAATTTGGAACGTGGTAGTATAAGCAGACCATAAGATTTTTAATCTTAAGATACAGTAGAAGTATTTAATAACATTTCCCATTGTTGAACTAAAAAGACAGCAGCGTACATGGTCAGATCATTGAAGTTCATCTTGTAAAGCTGATCCAATACTTGGAAACAAACTTTTCCGGCAGTTCCCCACACCTTCGTATGGTGGGCGCTTTCTCTGCAGTTATCAGCACCCTGCAGCTCTGCTGAGCACCCAGTGCTGTGCGGCCTAGAGTTTGCTGTGTCTGTCAGTCTAATGGTTGCTGAGTTTATGTTAGGGTTTGAACAGCTTTTATATGAAGTCTGAAGCTGTAGCAGTATCCTTGTTCTGAGAGATGAGTAAGAGATGGTACCTGGCTTTAAAAAGACTAGGTGCAGCACTCTTCGAACTTCTCCCTGTCATCAGACTTTCCCAAGTGCCCATGCTCTTATCAGGAGAGAAGACAACAGATGCCATAATCTTGATCTGCAGGCTAGAGAACATCTCTTCATATCTTCTGTTCTTTTTTGTTTCATCTTGCCTCCTGAAACTTGGAAGAACTAAGTAACGTGTCTAGTAGAGGAGAGAGAACTTTTTAAATGTGTGATAATTGCAATGTCTGCCCAGGTGTGTACTTTATTAAATGCTGATAGTTTGATCATTAAGAGCCATATTAAGAACACAGGCATCTAATGCTTGCTTTCAAAGAAGTGGAAAAGTTTGAGAATTGCTTTATTCTGATTTAAAATTCTGCTGTAAAAATTACAAACCAGTCCTCTTCCTGATCTGTAATGCTGATTTTTCATGCTGGAATGCTCTACCTGTGAAATTTCATCCAAGAGTGCATTTTAATAGCGGAGTTCTTAACCTTTCCAAATAAACGCATATAATGGAAATAATGATAGAGTGAAATTCCACCCTTAATTTGAGCTGCGTTACAAAGGCTGGTGGGTATGACATTATCCTATTACTTTTTCCTTTTTCGAAAATGAGTATGTACTTCTGTCACTTGGCTTTACATATATTCATACACCGTTTAGCACCCTTTACTCGGATGGATGAGATATTACCTAGGTAATCTAGCTCATTTATCTTCAGCAGTGGAACTTGTACATGACATTATTCACTATTGGGACCTGTTAGGCTGGAATAGATGATCTTTTTTTAGCAGCAACGTGTATGCTTTTTCAGTTGTAATAAAGGCTGAAAACTGCATATTTAGATGCAAGTGTATTTCTACATGACAAAGCCCCGCTCAGTTCAGGGAATATCATCTGTAGTGCTTTACAGAACCCATTCTCTACAGCATTGTCCCCCTTGTGTGCGAGTGTGACCATGGATGACTTTGGTGTAGGAGTGGTGGGGAAGTGGTGTGATGGAACAGACCATCAAATTCTGAGTCCCCAAGTGCTTTCCAGTCTGTTCTGAATGAAAGCTAATTCCTAGCAGACGGCAGTGCATGTGAGCTCTAACTCAGGTGACTCAGTCGCACAGGAGCGTGGAGACAAAATTTGGGAGATGTTGTTAAAGAGGTTAACGTGAAGCAATTGCTCAGTTAAAGCTGAATGCAGGCTCCTCAACTCCACCCTTTTGAGCAGAGTCCTTTGGATGTAGCATCTAATGAGGACTTCTTTGATACACATGCCCTCTCCAAAACCCTTGCTCACGCAAGAAAATTGGAGTCCATTTGTAAAGTCCAGCATGTCACAAGCTGCTTGTTAATATTTTTCTAGCTAAAGTGGTGCGAAGTTCCTGTGAGCTTCTTTTTATACTGTCTCAAATTCCTTGCTGGAATACTGAGTGGGCTTATGGTTTTGGACTTACCTTCAGCTTTGCGTCCTGGCTTTTAACTCCAGCATTTTCCTGCTGTTCTTCCATGGTGCCAGGGAGACTCAGGACTGTAAAAGGCCACTTTGTGGCTTTGCTAGTGGCATCTATCTCACCCCAAATGTGCAGGATTAAAAGAGCAGTTGTGATGGCACTGCTCTGAACCAGTGAAAAGCCACTAAACAGCGTGTGCTTTGCAGTGAGAATGGAGAAGTCTTGTACAATTGTGAAGTGATAAACAAGGAAATAAAAAAGACCCATGTGCCTCTCTTCAAGTAAAAGTAGCATATAGATTGGGGAACTCGTTTAGATGAGTGAAAAGAGTTTAATTCTACCAACTTTAGGCTTCTCTATTAGATTCTTTCTTTGCTTGTGTTGTTTCATCCACGAGGAAGAGGCAATGGAAGGGGGAAAGCTGGTTTCAAGTCCTCATCATCATTAATGTTGAGATGGGAAATTGCCTCTTCAGGGTTTTTTAATGACTCTCCAAAGTTTTAGACTAACATCTCACGAACTACTGAGAAATGTTTTCACTCCTTAGCTTTAAACTTAAAGACAATTAGGGGTTTATGCCACACAATTTAGGAGCACTTGATTTACTTAGTGTATTCCCTGCCACTCCCTAATAGAAAGAGGATGTTAGAAACAGACTGTGTCCCTGCATAAGGAAAATATCCTTTTGATGTCAGTGTCTCATCATAGTAGGTCTGTCAGCCTATGTTTCAGGAAAAATGGCTTCTTTCTTCCTTCTCCCCTCTATGCAATGGTGAATCATTTAAAAAGCATTTTTTTTGTTTACAGTGGGGTTAGACCCCCATGGGAGCACGGATGTGATGCGTGATAGATTTATTGACCATACTTTGTTTGGGGCTCTACTGTGAAAAATGGTTTCAATTCATATGTCTCACCTTCAGAAATTATTTAGTGCCTTTTCTCTTTAAATTATGACTCTCTTGCAGCAGAGAGAATTCTTGACAGAAGCTGTCTGTAGGAACAGGAAACCTTCTCATATATCAGTAGCATTAACTCGGCAAGTAACCTCCCCTAGGGTACATCTACATGGTCCTGTGGTGTACAGCAGAGATGCCCAGGCTGGCTCAGAACAAGCTGCAGTAATGTGAAATTGTGAGGTGTTTTCTCTTCTGTTTAAGTATGTGTATATCTTGTGTAGCTCAGGTAAATACAGTGGTCACAAGCCGGATGCCTCCAGTATCTGAACTGCAGGGCTCAGATCTGGTTTGCACGTTACAGTTTAGTAGTGAGTTAGAAAAAAAGTGGGTAGAAAAACCCCCAACTTATTATATGTATATATCTCTGTGTGTGTCTTAGAATTCTAAGAGACTTAAAAAATGTGAACTTAATGAAGGAAAAAGTGAACGCTAATACTCAAGTGGGAAGAACTGGTCTTACTGGTCTGTTACGGTCTCTGTATAGTTGTATGTATATCCTTTGTACGTGTAGAATTAAGAGTAGCTTAGTTGTCTGCAAGACTCTGAAGAAGAGGTTTACATTGATGCTTCACGAGTCACTAAAATCTACTGCTAGTTGCCTCAGTCTAGAGACCTTATAGGGAAATCAAAACAAAGATCCTGTAAGTGTTTTCATCTGTGTTCACAGAGCATCCCTGTTATGCTTCATGGATTTGATTTAAGCTATTCTTAGTGGCAGCGCTGTTGCCATCTACCCTCTGTGGACACTGCAACCTCTCAAGGAGGCCCGCTGGGCACTAAGATTTCAAAGCAGCTGGTGCTGTTCAGTCAAGCAGGGCAAAGGCATTCTCCTTCTCTGACAGCTCACGCTCTGGGATCCTGGTTGTGTGTAGCAGCTGAACAAGCAGGTGATGCAACACTGGGGGAAACTGCAGAACAGCAGGTAACATAGCACAGACTGTTGCAAACATGATGGAGTGGTTAAATCTGCATCAGGACCATGACTGGTACCCGATGGCAGTGCATTCTAGGTGCTTTTGCAGTGAATGTAGGTTACTCAAGAAGATAAGGAAGTTACCTCTCTCAAAGCACTGTTTTCTTTGGGAGTCGTTTCATGTCCTATAAAATTTTGTTGATCCATTATGAACAGCTCAAAGAAGTTTAATACACGCTACGCAGCAAATGCAGTGCTTAGGAACACTGTATGGATATTGGATATATGCTCATGATAATAGTGGCAAATAAAGGTAAGCCTTGAATACCTGCCGTTAGACATCACAGTATTTTTGTTGAAGTGCATTAGCTCAACACATTTGCGTTAGAGAGCATTTGTTTATCTGCTGTTTATCTGTCAGGCATGAATTGCCATTACAAGAGAGAGGCAAGATAGCCTGCTGGAATTAGCTAGACGTTAGCTGATATTAATTATGGTGAAAACTGATGTTTAACTGCTCCCTTTTGTTTCTTACAGCACAAAGTGCTCGTGTCCAAATGATTACAGATTGATTCAGTTGTGCATGAATAGATGAATAGTGCTAAGTGCTGTTGAAATAAAACAGTGTTATTTGGCATTTACACACCATTGTGCATATTCAAGGCATTTAAAAATACTAAAGTTTAGATTATTATCCACTGCAGCTAATATCAGCCCGACATCAGGCACGAGTCACCGGTCAGTAAAAAAAGGCAATGCAGTACAAACATTTCCCTCCCCATGTTAAAATTCTTGTTGGCCACATAAGTGGGGAAATTACCATCAAATGATGCTTATAGGTCTCTAGGGCTGTATGTGCTTGGAATATCGCAAGGCTGACTTTTGTTTCAAAAGTCAAGCCTGTTCACACCAAATAGGAAGTGCAGCTCTTTCTTAAAGTAAAGTAAAATCAAAGCGGCAGTTCGTCAAGCTCTTTCCATTGAAAGTTGTTGTGAAATATGTGCCTGAATGTCCTCTGCCTTTTGAAAATCAAACCTAGGTATTTTATTTTAGGAATTAGAATCAGTTAAACTTGCAGAGTTGGAGGCACGTAGCTTTGGATGTGCCATTTTTCTGTAGGACTATTTTACAGGCTGGTATAATCCTACACAGTTCTACAACAATCTGACTTGATGGTGATAAGCTACTTCACTTGAATGCTCTGTAGGTTAATATTATCTTAAATTCCCTTTCCTGTAACCTGAGCGTAAATCTGATGCTTGGAGTTATTTTTTTTCTTCTAATGGCAATTTTAGACCTTCCAAGAATATGACTTCGAGGGTAGTGGGCACAGCATCGAAATGTGTGGTCTGCCTTAACCATTAGACTGCTCTGTGTGACTCATTTTGCAGTACTTCAGCTTCTGTAGCTGGCTGCGTTTCAAAAAGAGAGCAGTGATTTTGGCCTTCTCTGTCAAGTGCTTTGGGAGTGGTCGATTGGCTAACATTATTATTTTTGCTTGTTGTCTCAAAACCTGATTTCTGTAACAAAAGCCGTGCAACCTTAGTGCTTTTGAGGCTAGAAAAACCCCCACACAAAACTATTGGAGTAGTCGCTGTTTTCTGGGATAGATAACAAAGCTACCTGAAAACTCTGAACTAATCTCCTTGAGTTTCCAGCTAGTTTTGTGTCTGCTAACATGAGGTAACTTCCCCTCACAAAAAACACCCCTGTCCTATGCAACTGCTTCAGGTTTTCTCTTGTGCTGACGTATTTAGGGCAGGACACTTCTTTATGTGTGGACAGGCTCATACCAGTAGAATATATACAAAGACAATGGTGAAGCCTGCCAATGCCAAATTCATGAATTTCATTATCAGTGCCTCATTAAAAGAGCCATGATTCACATTACAAGATAGAAAATTAAATTTTCCCCTCTGCTGTTAAAAGAAAAAGCAATATATGGTCTGAAGGTCTAGCTTTGCTATTTCTCTCTGTTCTCCCTCTCAAAGCTTTCTTATGACCAATAAATTCACAGGTTTGCCATATCTTATTCAACGAGAAGGCGACTTAAAAACTAATATGCCGCATTGGCACCAAGGGAAAGAAATTGATTTAGAAGATGACAGAGAAGAGGCCGTGCTGAAATGTATATAGGCAGACAGTGTCACACTTCCTTGGAAAGCATTCAAATCGATTTCTCATGGAAATGTCTTCCTGAGGTGCTGTATTGGACAAAAAAAGCTTCCTTCAGGAATCACCGCTCCATCCCGTGGGCTCCCACCAGTACACTACCACACTGCCACCCCAGAAGGATTTACTGGATTAAATGTACTTGGACATTGCTCTGGTATGTTAGTACAGTCTGTCTGAGATGGCAGATTAGGCTGAGGCCCAGGACACCCAGTGCTGATCTCAGCTTAACTCCTGATTTGTCACTTGGGCAAGATGTGTCCTTTTTAATGCAGTTCAGCTCCTCTGTCTGCAGAATAGGACAAGTGAATCCTTTTGCTGAGGGCATGAAAAAGAAGTGCCTGAGGAAGAAGGGATAAAATAGCTAGCTGTTTGCTGCTACTACAATTGTCACACTTTCGCTTAAAATGTATCTGACTTAGATATCAATATTTAAGACCCAAATAGACCAGGTACACTTTTCTGCTCCTATACTGCCTAATTGGCTGTTCTGAGATTCAGGCTTATACAGAAAGGACCAAATTTCTGAGGGAAGTTAGGGGATTTGAGGATTACATTATGAAGCAGGCCACCAGCATATGCTTTTCAACATTAGTGTCATCAGCCAGAAGTCCTGCTTAACGTATTGCTGGGTTTGGACTTGTACAATGGCCAGTTATCCAGAGAGCCAGGAGATTCTCACAGGAAGCAGGAAGTTCTGGTAAACTCACAACTTTGTGACAAAGCCTGTTGATTTAAAGAGTACAGCTGAGGTTTCAGGCAGATAGGCTCTACCTAGAGAAATAGAGATTATATCCGTCAAGAAGGGGAGTGAGATTAAACTCTTCAGAAACTTACCTTTTAAGAAATAGTGGCTGCAGGTTTCATATCCCAGGGAAGGAGATTGCATGCACACTGCAATACAAAGAAGGAATAATAATGTAAAATGGAAATAGAGCAGATGAGCGTGAAGGTTTTCTGGTTGCTGCTCTTCCCTTGCTCTCCTGAATCATGGAGTCTGTCTACAGAAGAAAATGTTAGAAGCAGTTGCTGTTATTTTCCCTGACAGCCACTTTGAGGGAGTGCATTGAAAACT